>BPLQ01013295.1:0-50003 GCA_021605075.1 Caerostris darwini | reverse complement strand
TAGCAATATGCACATTTTCAGATGGCAGCAGCATCGCGTAGAACAGGTATAAATGCGCAGTGCTTTCGCGAGCTTTCATTTCTGTCAAGTTATTCATGTGAAGAGGTTTTGACGTGATGACCGCACGACGGGAATTAACAGACTTTGATTGAAATAATCAAATATAAATAATTAAATAAATTAAATTACGAAGAAAAAAAACACAACATAAATGAAATTATTTGCTCCATTTTTTTCATCCAAATTCCACAGCTTTCATTTAACTTTTAATAATTATTCCTTTTATTATTTTAGGAATTTTTCCTATTACTTTTTTTTGCCATTCAAATTTCATTTTTTTTACTTTTAATTATGTTTCATTCAGAATCACTGTTTCACACTTATCATTTTTTTATTCTGAAGTGAATTCACTCAAGAACTCTCTTGCCAAACTCGCCGCCTGTTCTCCTCGGGGTAAATCCGTGTTGTGAGGAAGCTGCGGAAATGACACTGCTCATCATTGGATGGCCTCTTTGTGTATTACACAGGAATACATAAAAAATGCACAACAAGCATTGTCTTTGCAATATTTTATTTTAAGAATGTATTTGATGTGTTATTTGATATACATATTTGAAAAAAACTTTTTTTTGATAGATCAATTTTAGTTCATGGATTGGAAAACGGATTTTGTCTTGTAGGAGAAAATGAAAGAATATTTTTATCTCAACTCAAAACGTTTCTTTAATGTTTCTTTCCAAACGTGTCGTTTCTTTAATGTGAAAAACAAGTTCATTGTGCATTTTTATACTCTTTCTATTACTATTGCTTCTTCAATTATGGATGTTGATGATATTTGTACTGAATGCTTTGCTATTGTTATTACTTTTTAGTCTATTCAGCTTGGAGAAGGATTCATATTGTTCTTTAGAAATTTCAATTGTGCTTCGAGAAGGATTCCTATTGATGATATTTTTTTATATTCCATTGTAGATCGAAAAATTAAATATCACGTTTCATATCTGTGTCATAAATCGGATAAATCCGAAATACTTTTTTGTTATATACCAGAAAGCATACGAGGAACAACGGCGAAATGACATCCATGTGCTGCAATAAATCGATAAAAAAAATTGAGATTAAAAGAAAAACAATTGACATCTGTTATTTCTTTTAACATGAAACACGTTCTTAGTAAAACCAACTGCAACAAAAGCTGCGTTAAAAACATTTAGTTTAAATTCTCTCATCCCGTGAGGAAACATATTTTACTCATTCCTGGTTATAAGTTGGCCCACAGACTCTTACCTTCAGAGTTAGTACATTTCGCGTATATCACGCGTACCTGAGTACCGGATTTTCGGCATAGAAGTGGAATTCTTCCACGAATCTGTAATTATATATCTTTAAATGTTTTAAATAATGTGTGTAGTTAATTGTGTGTGAGTGGTGTTTGTCCGTGTGTAAATAAAGCTGTGAGTACTCAAACCTGTGTTTCAAATCTCGACCCAACCACAACCAATAATAATCCAGCTGCACAATCTGCACACTACAATCTGGTGCCCAACCTCGTGGCCCGTACCCACCCAACGTGGGGCCCTCTCTAACGAACAACCCTGCACAGTTTATTTTCCAAGATTTAGATTTTATGTGGATTTAGATTTAAAATTTCTTTTTTCAAATATGAAGGTGAAATAACTTTATTTTACCGTTATTGCTTAAGGTTTGTAATGAGGGATTGAATTGAAGGATTTTTGTTAACGGACAGAAATTTGCAGGAGAGTGTTTAAGGCTTATTTTTTACTAGCAATACATAAAAACAGCCTCTCTTTCTTATTGTAGTAGTCATCTGGATGCTAGCACCATCTTTTGATTCGCACCCTCTGCTTGCACCCTCTTTCGTCGATCTCAACAGAAAGACATTCTGGCTTCCAGATTTATAGTGCCTATTCCCAGCATATGCAAGAAATTTTTTTTGTGGGAAGGTGTCACATGTTTAATTTCGATCATAATAACATAAGGGTTACATGTTATGATCTGGGTCATTGAAGGTCGTTCTTAACTAAAACCCTTTCAAAGAAAAAATGTCAGTTTTGTATTTCCAAACATTTATTTGTCCTTCTGTTCATTCATATACGTTTCACACATATTACATGGTTAATAATCCTCGAGTTACAGAAAAATCAATCCCTTTTCAGAATATTTATATTTCATTTTGAAGCCTACTTTGATGAATTACTTTTTTGAAAAGAGGAATACTGAGGCACTTTTTATTTGTTGGCAATTTGGATTTATGAAACGAAGTGAAGGAAATTCGCTCTTGTCAATTTATTTAAAGGAACTTCTTTGTATCAATTTAAAATTCGTCTCTCTTGTTGTGGTAGACGTTTTTTTTTTTTTTTTTTTTGTTTTTTTTTTCTGAATCGAATATTTCAACAAGTGCAATAAGTAATGGCTGAGCTTTGTGGACCAACTGAGAAAGAAAATAGTTTCTTGTGTGATATTTGCGGAAAACGATTTGCGCAGAAAAGTAAATTGAAACTGCATTTGCTTTGCCACTCGGGAACGAAGCCGCATACGTGTGCTGTCTGCAACAAAGGATTTCTTGAAAAAGGATATTTAAAGAAGCGTTTAATAATTCACGAGGGATCTAAAACTCACGTATGGGAAATATGCAGGAAGGACTTCTCGCGAAAGAAGGTCCTTCAAAACCATATGGTTGTACACACCAAAGAGAAGACACACAAACGCAGTTTGTGTGAAAAAGCATTTGGATTAAGAGAAAATCTGAGGCGACATTTGAGGACCCACACCAAGGAGAAGCCTCATTCGTGTGAGATGTTTAATAAGGCGTTTTCTCGGAAGGATGATTTGCAAACCCATTACCGCGTCCACACCGAAGAGAAGCCATATGTCTGCGAAACGTGTCTGAAAGGGTTTTCGCAAAAATGTAATTTAACTGCTCATTTGTTTACTCATTCCGAAGAAAAGCAGTTTGCGTGTGATGTATGCAGAAGAGGGTTTTCTCAAAAAGCCAATTTATTGCGTCATAAGAAAATTCATTCAAAGTAAATATTCGAAAACTTTTCTGCGGGTCTTTTTCACAAAATTGACTCTTTTTTTTTTTTTTTTTTTCTTTTAAGCGAGATTCCCAGACGAATGTACTTTCTTGACAAATACAAAAAAAAAATAAGAATTATTTGTTTGCTTTTGATATTGCGTATAGTTTTTAATATTTTATTGTGAAACATCATCCTTTTAATCACAAGTGTTCATTTTCATCTTTTATGTATTAAGTTTAAATTTCGCTTTAGACTACAGAATATGTAGTACAGATAGTATTTTAAGTTATGTAGCTTGATTAAGAATAAACGGTATGCAGCCTCTTCTGTGTAAATTAGATTGGGTTTGAGCAATGCTTGCTGAATTATATTACAATAGAATTATATCATTTTTTTATTGACATTCATTAATTATCTGTTATTAGAACAATATAAGATTTAAAAGGATTTTTTAATATGTATGTAATTGCATTTTTAAATTTATAGCTTCATTTTTATGAATATAGCATTCCGAAATTTTTTTTTCAGAATTTTTAAAAATAAATTTCATTTACTTAATGATCTCTCTACAGTAATACATTAAGTTTTTCAAGAAAAAATGTCATATAATATCTCCTAAATATGATGTATTTAAATTTTTTTTAATTGTTTGTTAGAAAAAAAATCCTCCTCCTGACGACTCTTTTCAGAGAATGTTTTATAGTAGGTTGCAGAGAGTATAGGTTGTATTTCGAGACAATTGTATTATTTGTAATTATTTTGAAATAATATTTTAAATAAACATGTTTATTTATTTTCCCATTCTGTTATTTTTTCAGTGTTTGTGTAATACTTTCTTCACGAGAAATTGTAACCGATTCACTTATCTGCCTGTGCGAATTGCTCAAATTGCAGCGTGAATGATCCGTGCACACTATCACTGCAAGATTCAGCAAAAACTTGTTGGGTTTTTTTCCGCGCTACATGAATGTTGCAAAACATGAAAACTGACTTTGCCACTCGTCTTCTGAATCTCGCAACGTCACACCGCAATCTCATTCTGCTGCCGGGCTATCGGAGACATCTCGGATCGGATCTGTTTGTGTAAGGGATCAGAAGAAGTAACATCAATACGTTAATTAAAGCTTTTGTTTCGTTATTTAATTTTAAATGCTCCTTGAAATGTAATACAAGAACGAAAACTTTATAATTGTTGTGATATTTCGATTTCTACAACTTTTTCACATCTATTAAGCGCTGAAATATTATTGGAATGTGCATCGTGTTGAAAATTTTATGTCGATTGTCTAATGATATCAATTTAAGCTAAAGTAATGTAATGAATATAAGGGTTTTTCTCATATGATTAACAAAACTATTTAAATTGACATGGGAAAATATTATCACAAAATTGTGAATAATACTTTAAAAAAAAAAGGATTCAAATCAATTCAATTTTGAATCAAAAGTTTACTGGATCAAACAACAAAGTTCCACAATCTGCAGTACATATATATATATAAAATTAACACGTAATTTAACCTAATAATATATAAGCATTAAACATGTATATATTTTTTATTTATAACAATAACTCTAGGAAGGCGCTAGGGTTATTGTTATAAATAAAAAGCACATTATTTAAGTAACAAAAGTATACATGAAATGTGTTCAAATTCTTAAACAGAATAATATTGCATTTTGAGTTGTGTACTGTGAATGCATTTATAGAATTATTTTGAAAAGTACGTATCGAAAATGATAAATTATTTTTTAATGAATTTAACACATGAAATATATTTTAATTAAGAAAACGCTATTTTTTATATTGGGCTACATTTGTGTTTTGCAAGTGGATAACTTTTCGAAAGAGGATGTTTTAAATTCAAATTCAAGACTAGCTCTAATCTGAAAAGTTTTACTTATCTATTTTTTTTTTGTTCACATTTGAATGCGAATTAAAGTTTTATTGCAGTTTACTAATTCATAAAGTGCCCGAAAGAGAGAGTGGTATTCTCCAAATTTAGTAGGTTAAATCAAAAGGTGTAAATATATAGATAACGGAAAGGTGTAAATACACTGAATAATTGAGTAGAATTAAATAAAATGCACATTTAAATGCTTATAAATCTCGGTTTCCCATGAGAATAATTTTAATTTCAGTCTGAACTTTCGCGAGATCTAATTTAGCACTTGGCGTTTCTGTTGAAATAATTGACATTTTAATCTGCTTTCGATGTAAAAAAAAGATGAACTTGGCGAGTAATGTTTGGGTCACGTATTTGGCGGCTTAACACGGGGCGAAACACCCAACTACGGTAAGTGTTAATCTTATGGGTAGGGAAACTGTTTAAGTGTTTCCGGGTTTAGTTTCTCTGCCAAATCGCAAAGTAGGGGCCGTTGTGATTTAGCGACATTATTGTGGTGCCAACTGAGCAAATGTAGTAACCTTGATTTCTTGCAATCTTTGCAACTCACGTCACTTACAATCGCAACGATTTTCTTGGCACATTTTGGCGAAAATAATTTTTTATTCCGTGTGTTTAAACAAATTCACCCACATCATTCCCAAAGTGTAAAAAGACATCTCAGCTCTAAACCATTAATTTGGAGTTTTGTTGCACTAGAAGTATGAGTAGATTTTATTAATTGTGACCTTGTTCACTGAAGGCAGAAGTAAATGAATAGCCTTAAAATAAATTATTTTTATCTTATGCTTTAAAACATAATGTCACTACGGTGATTTATAATACAAAGATGAAAATTTCCTTTGAATGATGAAATTAATTTTTACCTCCTGTGTTCAGTATCTAAATTTTGATCACCTTTCATTTCTCTCAGTCATCTTTTGAGTCTCCGTGTGTCCTGAAACCTCAAATTAATTTTGCAGGGCTGTAGATTTATTTTATAAAAATCTCCACGAAAGCAAGCTAGGTGAAAATTTCGTTTTTCAAATATGAATTTTTTTTTGTTCTAATGCAGCTGGCAGACACTTAGACAGTTGTCTTGGATGCCTTAAGACAAGCGTTGCACCGACGTTACTCACTTATTACTACCCAGGACGTGCTTGTAGCTTGAAGGTAAGCTCTGGATGCGGAGTAACAATGCCCCGCAATGCTTCTACGATCTTGTTAGACCGGGACCTACGGTTTAAAGTGGATTCAGAACTACAAACATCCATTGCACAGCCGGGACTCGAACATGAAACCTGTGGTACCGAGCACCAGAGCGCTAGCCACTCTGCCATTCAGGCCCTCAAATATGAAAGTAAAATGAAAGATAATCCGCATCTCTTTCCATTGTAGTATTATCTGGTTGCATGCGCACACTTCTTATCTTGCTTATCTCTAAAGAAAAATATTCTGGAAGAAACATTTATAGTACCTATAAATTTATCTGCCAAAAAGTTTTGCGGTCTCGACAAGAAGCCTTCGTAATTGAAGGCTGTTCCTAAGTAAAAAGCCTTGATTGATAAATTGCCTGTTTTGTATTTAGAAACATTACTTTCCCCCTTCTGTTGTATCATACGATACCTTTACCTTTAACCTATATATACATTTATATCCAAAATGGTGGTTAATAATTCTCGAGTTTTGAAAAATTAGAATAAAAAATCTAAATTTATTAAAAAAACCTTATTTCTGCATGTTCAAGTTCATCCTATTTGGATGAATCATATTTTTAAATATAGAAGTACTAAGGCTTCTTTAATTGGTGGCAGTTTAACAATTCTAACAATGAAATGAAGTGAAGGAAATTTGCTATCTGTCTGTTATTTAAAGGACAATATTTACAGAAATATAAAAATCACTTCGCTCTCATTGCAGAAATTCAAAAGTTTTTTTTTTCCTGTGGATCTCGTATTCTGATATAGGGCATTAAGTCATGGCTCGGGCTGGTGGACCCACTTGGGAAGAAAGCGGTTTTTTGTGTGATAATTGTGGAAAACGATTTGCCAAGAAATGCAACTTACAACAGCATTTGCTTTGCCACTCGGGATTGAAGCCTCATACGTGTGACATATGCTACAAAAAATTCCTTACAAAAAGTCATTTAAAATAGCACTTAGAAATTCACGAGGGATCAAAAGCTCACGTGTGTGACATATGCAAAAAGGACTTTTTACGGAAGAATGAGTTTAAAAGACATATGGCCGTTCACACCAACGAGAAGACGCACAAATGCAGTTTGTGTAAAAAGGTTTTTGGACAAAGCTCAAATCTGAGGAAACATCTAAGGACTCACACGCAAGAAAAGCCCCATTCCTGTGAGTTGAGCAATAAGGCATTTTCTCAGAAGCCTCACTTGCAAAACCATTACCGCGTCCACACCGAAGAGAAGCCATACGTGTGCGAGGTATGTCAGAAAGGATTTTCCATGAAATGTAATTTAACAGTTCATGTACGTACACACACTAAAGAAAAACCATACGTATGCGAAACTTGCCAGAAAGGGTTTTCACACAAAGGTAGTTTAACTACTCATTTGTTTACTCATTCCAAAGAAAAGCCCTTCGTCTGTGATGTATGCCGAAAACTGTTTTCTCTAAAATCCAATTTATCGCGTCACAAGAAAATTCATACGAAGTAATTATGCGAAAATGTTTTTTCAGTTCCTTTTGTCAAAGTAGACTCTTTTCTTAAAAACGTTTTTTGGAGAAGATTGTACTTTCGTCACAAATACGGAAGAAATCAATTGTTCGTATGCATTTAATACTATTATTGTCTTTAATATGTTATTGCGAAACATCTTCCTTTTAATCATAAATGTTAAAAGTATAAAAATTAAAATTTTTCTCTTTATACTGAAGAATATGTAGTGAAGAATTTGTGTTAGGTTTCGTAAAGTATTCTGAATGGTTAAGAGTAAACGGTATCCAACCTCTTTCTGCGTAAATTAAGTTGGGTTTTGAGCAATGTTTGTTGAATTATATTGCAAAATAACTTTAGCAGTTTTTATTTACATATTGTTCTAATGACAAATAATTAATGCATGAAATTTAAAAGAATTTTTTAATATGTATGTAAATGCATTTTTAATTTTTTAGCTTCAATTTTATAAATGTAACATTTTGAAATTTATTATTAACGATGTTTAAAAGTAAATTTTATTCAATTATTGATCTTTATGTATTACTGTAGAATGTTTGTTAAGGTGAAATATGTCATATAATATCTGCCAAATATAACTGAATAGTTTTTTGAAATTTTTGTAAGAAACTGATTTTACTCCTGACGACTCTTTTCAGAGAATGTTTTATAATATGTTGCAGAAAGATTGTATTTCGAAACAATTGTATTATTTGTATACAAACTGAAATAGTACTTTAAATAAAGACATTCATTTATTTTCCCATTCTGTTATTTCTTTAATGTTCCTTGTAATACTTTCTTCACGGGAAATTGCAACCGATTCATTCATCTGCCTGTGCCAATTGCACAAATTGCAATGCGAATAATATGTGCACACTATCACTGCAAGATTCAGCAAAACTTGTTGGGTTTGTTTCGGCGCTACATGAATGTTGTGCAACATGAAAACTGACATTGCCACTCATCTTCCGAGTCTTGCAACGTCACACCGCAATCTCATTGTGGCGTCGGGCTATCGGATATGTCACGGAGCAGATATGCTTGTGTACGGGCTCCAAAGAAGTAACAACAAAATGCAAATAATTAAATTCACAGCTTTTGTATTCATTATTTAATTTTAAATGCTGCTTGGAATGTAACACAAGAACGAAAAGTATAGAAATAGAAATATCACAAAATTTATATAGTTTTTTCACATCTATCTTAAGAGTTGTATTGTTCGAATATGCATCGTGTTGAAAGTTTTATGTCGATTGTCTAATGATATTTATTTGCACTAAAGCAATGTAATGAATAAAAACTTTTTCGGATAATATTTACAAAATACAAACACAAATACTATTTAATTGTATTTAAACTGCCATGGGAAAACATAATCGTACAATATTTTAATACTTTTTTACAAATGAATTAAATTTAATTTTGAATTAAATGTTTGCCCTATCAAGCAAAAAAAAAATCTTCAATTTGCAGTACTTACACATAAATTACTGCAGTGTCCAAAAAATAAGACCAATGAATTTTTTTTTCACAAAAATTTTTATTCTTCCAAACTTCTTGCATCGCCTTTAAAGTAATCCCGTCCGTACACAATGCACTTATGCCAACTTTTTTTCCAAGACTGAATGCATGCTAAAAAGTCATTGGCAGGGATGACCTTCAAAGTGCGCTCCGATTCACGTAGGTTGGTTGTGGAACAATATTTTTGGCGAAAACATCACGAAGAAGCAATGCAGTGGGAGCGGCGCATTCAGTATTTTCGGTACCAATCGAGATTTGACGCTATTAAAATTTTTTAGTTATTACTTCCAAGAGCCAAGTTCTATCTTGTGTTTACTACTGTTATTTTTTTGTAAAATAGTGTCTTGATGAAATGTCACTGAAACCTCAAAAGTAAAATAAATACTGTGAAAAATTCCCCTTTTTTTTTTTTTTTTAATGATGTCGCGCAAACCATCAAAAGGGTTCCACGTGATTAAAATTGTGCAACTCACGAAATCCCAAACTAGAGCGCCAATGCCTCTATTTTACCTCCAAATCACCAATAAGCTCAATGTAGAGGAAGTCTACAACATAAAAGAACTCTTTGGAATCAGGATCTCTATTGAGAGATATAGGGGAAGGAAATCCCCCACAATGTTTCCGTTGCCAGGGCTTTTGGCATTCGAGCGAAGCCTGTCACCTCCCCATTAAATGTGTCAGATGTGCAGGTAGTCACAGCTCTAAAGACTGCAAACTAGACATCGAACACGACACTTTAAAGTGTGCAAATTGTTCGGGTCCTCACGCGGCGAATTGGCGCCAATGCCCCAGATTCCCAAGAAATAATCAGTACAATGCGATCAACAACCTCAATCCGACCAAGATCAATAGAGCTAAACCCTTCCAAGCGCGCAAAATTGCCGAAAATATCAGTTTTGCGGACATGGTCACAAACAAAGACAAAGCTCTGTTTGTAAACAACGCTAATCTCACCCCTCCACAGGTGAATACTCATAGCTCCGCCTCCCCGCAGGTAAACCATGTTAACTCCGCCCATCCTCAAGGAAGAAATCAAAACAACACCCAGATGCTTTCGGAAGATGCACTTCATCTCTTCAAAATTCTCTCAAAATTTGCCCACGATGACTCTCTACATTTCCCGTCTCTTTTGAACGGAATTAGATCAGCATTACCCACTCTCCGTATTACCAAAGAAGATGATGAAAAAGCCATTATCATCTTCGAACACTATTATACTCACTACTGCAACTCTAGATAATTGCCCAAATATCTTCCCTTAATTATCCCATGTAGAACTCTCCTGTGATTGTTCTATTTTCAACTTTTGTTCACGTCAATTCCCGCCGTCTTGCGTTTTCTCCTCTCCGACTAGCCGTTTGATTGCGCGTGCCCTTAGTGACCCCTCTGACTTTTCCCCCTCCGCCTTCTGCCCTGCCTGAGTTGTTAGAACATGAATTCTTTGAATTCTCACTGTTCTATCTCTCAACATCGGTATAAGATTTCTTGACCTTTTGTTCCATTCTATTCCTGAGCTATGGCTGCAACTATTTATTTCCTTTTATTTATTTTCGTTCCAACAAATACTCTCGTATGCAAAAATCCTTTGATATAATTTATTTTCACTTTTTAGAGATATGGAGATATAGGGTCACTTTTTCCCTTGGTCCTCCAAAACATAAACTACCTTTGCCTTTGTCGCGCAAACCTCGTCATTTCTTTTGCCCCTTTCCTGCTTCATTCAGACGATTGTCATTTCCTTCCCTTCTCATCTTTTTCGCCTCATTTTTTGAAGCCTCTTTTTTTCCACCTTCATTGTCTGTTTACACACGTTCACTGGCCCATTCCCGAACAGTTAGGGGAAGTCTCGATCCTAGAAGAACTCGCGCGGTGTTCTGCTGTAGAGGTAGCTATTCTTAAATAGGACCCTTGAAGGCAGTAGCTCAATGAATAGCCTTAAAATAAAATAACGTTTCTTACGTTTTAAAAGATAAGTTTATTTCGGTTATTTATAACACAAAGAGGGCAATTGCCTTTGAGTTTTCGCTCTTCTGTTCAGTTATTTGCACATCACACTAAGATCTGCGTTGCGAATTTCTCTTTCGTCACCCTTTCTGATTCATCTCTATCACCCTTTGGATCCTGAAAACTTCTGTTCCTTTTGGGGAGATTTAGATTTTGTTTGCCATTAATCCCCTCAAAAACCCCAATTGGCTACCTCTCTGGCCTTTGGTACTACAGACTTCAGGTTAGAATCCTGGCGGTAGCATGGATGTTTGTTGGTGGTTCGGAATCAACTTTAGACCGTAGGTTCCTGTCTAATTAGACTAAAGTGTGCACAAAATGACAGTAGAGCGACTAGACAAACTATCTTTTCACTTAATTTTTTAACCCACTTTTTTCTCAGCTTCGTTGTCTGCTTACAGGCATTCACTGACATCATTCCTAACTGTTAAGGGGAGTCTGGATCCTAGAAGAACTCGTGCAGTGCTTTGCTGTAGGAGTAGTTGTTCTTAAATCTGATGATCATTGAAGGCAGTAGCTGAATGAACAGCCTTAAAATAAAATTTAAAAAAATACATAACGTACTTCATGTATTAAAAAAGAATTTTACCTTTTTAGAATTTTTAGAATTTTACCAATTTTCTTTCAGTTTTTGCTCATCCTACTAAGATTGGTGTTGTGATTTCTCCTTCCTCACCCCTTCTTGTCCATCCCTGTCACCCTTTGGGTCCTAAACACTTCAGATCCTTTTGTGGAGATTTAGATTTTGTTTGGCATTAATCCAGAAAACCATGATTAGATGAATTTTTTCTAATATGAGAGTAAAAGGCTTTCATTTTAATCGTTAATCCTTATTTTTTATAAGGGAATGAATTGTTGGATTTTGTTTATTATTAAATTATTTTTATTGGGACCTGAGGGCCGAGAGACTAAGCTCAGTCTCTCTTCACAGGTTTCGGGTTCGAGTCCCGGTGGTGCCATGGATGTTTGGAGTGGTTCGGAATCCACTTTAAACCGTGGCTCCCGGTCTAATAAGGCCATAGAGCGTTGGACGTAGGTCGGACAACAATATTCCATAAAAAGAAGAGCATCTCACATCTCGTGTGCTATTAGGCACACGGTACTGGCCCCCCATAGAGCTGATGATTACTATTATTTGCATGAGTATATGTAATGCACATTTTTATTCACGTGTAAAAATCGCGTCTCTTCCTCGATGTCTGGATGCACGTGCCCTCTCTCTCTTCTGCTCCTCCATTCTCGCTGGGTTGGAATTTCCCTTTGCAAAATATGAAAGTGAAATGGATTTATTTTATCCGTTATTTCTTTGATGTTTGTGATAAAGGAATTAATTGAAGGATCTTTATTAACAGAGAAAGAGATTTGACGGGTGTGTATAATGCGTGTTTTTTATATCACTATAAAAACAGCTCCTTTTTCTCATTATAATAGTTATGTGGATGCATGTCATCTCTTCTGATTCTCCTCGATCTAGTGGCGGTCTGATGGCCAATTGGCTAGTCCTCTGGTCTTTGGTACCACAGCCTTCACGTATATTACATACATATTACATGTCACAGGTATATTTCTGAGCTCTAGCGGAGGCATGGATGTTTGTGAGGGGTTCGGGATCCACGTTAAATTGTAGGTCCCCGGTTTATTAGCCCAAAGTAAGTAAAAAATGACCATAGAGCGAAAACCCAAACCTTGATCTCCAGGGAAATACTTTCTGGTTTAAAGATATATAATGCTTAATACCGGCGCAGTGAAGAATTTATTTTGGCTTACTTGTCGAATGTTCAATCACTATAATACAATTGATTCAAATTATAATGTGGACCATTGAAGACTGTTCTTGATTAAATCGCTTTCATAGATAAAATGCCAATTTTCTATTTGAAAACTTTAATGTGTCCATCTATTCTACCATCTACCTTCCACACCTAATGGGAGGTTCATAATCCTCGAGTGTTAGAGAAGACCCTCTCTTTTTGGAATATTTACGAAAAGCTCATCTGTGTATTTCCAAGAAAAGCATGACTGGATCAAATATAATAAAGTTAAAAATTTTTTTGTTTGTTGGAAATCTGGCAATTGCAATATTGAAATGAAATGAAGAAAACTTTTCCTCTCTGTCAGAAAATTTACATTATGGTGTTTAATGGAAATTCTTCGAACCTACATTAAAATCGCGTCTCTTTTTCATTGTAATTAGATAAACAGTTTTTCTGCTTAAGTACGACCCTAAACGCAATAAGTAATGGCTCAACGTGGTGGACCCACTGTGGAAAAAAAAGATTTTTTGTGTGATGTTTGCGGTAAGAGATTTTCTCAGAAAAATAAATTGAAACAGCACTCGATTTGCCATTCGGGAACGAAGCCTCATGTTTGTGGCATGTGCGACAAAAGATTCCTTAGAAAAGGCGAATTAAAACAGCATTCAATAATTCGCGAGGGAACTAAAGATCACGTGTGTGAAATATGCAACAGTCTTTTTACGGATGAGTGAACTTCGAATCCATAGGGTCGTTCACACGAAAGACAAGACGCACAAATGAGTGTATGCGGAAAAGCATTTGCGCATAGATCAAATATGAGGCGGCATTTGAGAACACACACGCAAGAGAAGCCTCATACGTGCCAGTTGTGTAATAAGGCGTTTTCTGAGAAGCGAAGTTTGCAAACCCATTACCGGGTCCACACCGAAGAGAAGCCCTACGTTTGTGAAGTATGCCAGAAGGGGTTTTCCGTAAACTGTAACTTAACTGTTCATATGGGTATACACACCGAAGAGAAGCCATTTGTGTGCGAAACTTGTCAGAGGAGCTTTTCTGCAAAAGGAAATTTAAGTTGCCACTTGCTTACTCATTCGAAAGGAGAGCCTTTTGGGTGTGATGTATGTCATAAACGGTTTTCGCAAAAACGATATTTATCACGTCATATGAAAACTCATACGAAGTAAATGTGAAAATATTTTTTGCAAATGTTTTTCTTAAAAGAGACTTCATCTCTCATGAAAAAATTGAATTTCCAGACAATTCAATTTTCTCGACAAATATGAAAATATTCATTATTCGTATGCATTTCATATTATGTATTGTTTTTAAAATTTTATTACATAACTTTCTGTTTTTAAAACAAATAATTTACTTTTTATTAGAATGTTATGCATTGCATTTTATGTATTACAAATTGTTTTTCTTTTTATATTCTTGACAATGTAATTAGGAAATTTTTTTTCTTGTTTTACTGCCTTGAAACAAAGCTAAAGACAAACAAAGCTCTTGTCTCTAAAAGAAAAGAGTTTTTCGAGTGTTTTTTAGAGTAAATTAATGTAATTGCAGCACTCTTCTGCATTGATTATTTCATAAGACCGACATTTAAAGTACACTATTTAAATGTTTTTAAATATGTATGTAAAGGCACTATTTGATTTTAAACTTTCTATTTAATATTGTTATATTTATTAACGTTTTATTCAAAATCCGATTTTATTCAATGAAGGGCTATTGGATGCATGTTAAGATAAAACATTTGAATTGAGGAAGTTGCATAAACACAAGTTCTTCACTATTTTTGCTTCTGTAAATAAGAAATTCTTTTAAATTTATAGGACGAATATTCTGCACTTCTTTTTCCCAAAATAGTTAACGTGATTTCCAGACGATTGTACTTTCTTGACAAATGCGGAAAAAGGAATTATTCGTTTGCATTTCGTATTGTGTATTGTCTTTAATAGTTTGCTGCGAAACATCGTCCTTTCAATCAGAAGTGTTCATTTTTATCTTGTATTTATCAGGTTTAAATTTCGCCTTAGACTACGGTATCTGTAGTTAGAGAAAGTATTTAGTGTACTGCAAAGTTTTATGATTATGAATAAACTGTATGCAGCTTCTTCTGTGTAAATTAACTTGGGTTTGAGCAAGGTTCGCAGAATTATATTTCAAAATAATTTTAGCTGTGTTTATTGATATACATAAATTATTGGTTATTAGAACAATACGAGTTTTAAATTATTTTTAGTATGAATATAAAGTACTAAAAAATTTTAGCTTTACTTTTATTAATATACCATTCTGGAGTTTACTAGTCTTGACTTTTAAAGTAAATTTTATTTACTTAATGACTGTTACGTATTACTATAGAACGTTTAAGATAAAAAATATCATATAATGTGTGTTAAATATACTTTAATAATTTTTAAATGTTTGTAAGAAATATAAATCCTGCTGCTGACGATTCTTTTCGCAGAATGTTTTATGATAGGGTGCGGAAAAATTGTATTTCCAGACAATTGTATTATTTGTATACAAGAATTTTAAATAAAGTAATTTTATTATAGTATTTTAAATAAAGACATTTATTCCTTTTCCCAATCTCTTATTTCTTCAGTGTTTGTTGTAATACTTTTTTCACGGAAAATTGCAACCGATTCAATTATCTGCGGATGCAAATTGCTGCAATTTCAGTGTGAATGATCCGTGCACACTATCGCTGCAAGATTCAACAAAAACCTGTTGGGTTTGTTTCCGCGCTACATGAATGTTGCACAACATGAAAAGTGACTTTGTCACCCATCTTCCAAGTCTTGCAACGTCACACCGCAATCTCATTCTGGTGCCGGGCAGTCGGAGATATCACGGATCAGATCTGTTTGTGTACGGGACCCGAAAAAGTAGCAACACTATGCGAATAATTAGATTCATAGCATTTAATTTTGAATGCTCCTTGAAATGTAATAACATGACTTTGAACGAAATTGACTTTGAAATGAAAATTTTATAATTTTTGAGATATTTGGATTTGTACCGCTTTTTCACATCTATATTAAGTGCTGCATTGTTCGAATATGCATCATGTTGATAATTTTATGTCGATTGTCTAATGATATTTATTTTCACTTAAGCAACATAATGAATAAATAAAGTTTTTTTCGAATTTGATTGACAAAACTATTTAAATTATGGGAAAAAGTATCATAAAATTGTGAATAATAGTTTTTAACAAATTGGTTTCAAATCAATTTTGAGTCAAAGGCTTGTCGGATCAACCAAAAAAGGTTCCTCATGAGACAATACGAATGCAATGTAGCATCGCCTACATTACTCGTGGTGCACCCTGGAAAACGATGAATCTGCTACTTCTCATAATTTCGAGGGGCAAAAGACAATTTATTGAAACGATATACTTGATAGATTGCATTTATAAATAGAGAAATATATTAGTAATATAATAACAAAGTTAAACAACTGCAGTATAATTTTTGTCTTAGTTGAAATTGGTTGATTTCACTTTCTGTGCTACGATGTATCATATCCTCAAAGCAGGTCATAAGAAAAATAAATTAAAACGAAAATCTAGATGCAAATTTACTTTTTAAATAAATACAATAAAATTAATTATTTCAATATAGTATATCTGTAAATAAAAATAATATTCCAATATAGTATATGTGTAATGTTTATAGTATATCTGTAGTGAAAATTGTTTTTGTTCATAAAAGGAATGCTGAACCTCTTTTCCGCTTTTGTATCAAAAATAAGGAAAAAATTGATTATGTACGAAAACAATAGAGTTTTACCCCTGATGTAATGATTATTTGTTCTCTGGACATCCATTTAAGAGAGAAGCATTTAAAAGTTAGTGTATTAAAATGAAATATATTTGATAAAAATAATCTAAGATACTTTTTTTGGAAGTTGTCGAGTTTTTCATGGGAAGGAGTGAATTTTTTTTAGTAGGAGGGCGAAAGATATTTGGCATTTGCCGCGTACTTCAGTTATTCTTTTTGTCTTTTAGACTGGAAAAGTATAATTTAAAACAAAGCAACCCATCGGCGAGCACGAATCTCAAAGTCCAATTAAGTCAAAACACATGCCCATTAAAATTATTTTTTTTGAAGGGGAAGCGGATTTCTCCATTTGCATCAAAGTCGTTTGTCTCTCGAAAGGAAAAGAAGTAGAAGATTCATGGCTTCCCAGAGTGCAATATGATCAATTGTGGCGATGTCCCACTGCACTCGTACTGTTCGCGAATAGTTTTGAACGGACATTCCGATGTGATGTCTTTGAAGGGATTCGTACACACCTTCTCAAATCCAGGAGTAGGGCTTTCCTACCTACGGATTTATGGGGCCCATTCCTAGAATAGAAGCATCGGTAAAGGCTACAAGTTAGGATCCTTAATGAGTTTCGAACCAAAATCCGTTTCACGGCAAATTCAACGAGCTCTGCAACTGATTTAGAATTATTAGTATTTAGTCGGATTTATTAAAACTTCTTTTTGGATTCAAATGTGACTTATGACCGTAGAGCGTCATAGAGCCCAATCAGACTTTTCACCCACATCATTTCAAAACTGTAAAGAGGCAACTCAGCTCTAGGCACAGTGATGTGGTGTGATATATAATAGTAGTAGTAGTAGTTTTACATTGATATAAAAAATATGCATCAAGTACATTCAAACAAAGTGTCTGTCTAATAGTAAAATACTTTGAATTCGCTATTTTTTCTAATGCCAAATTGATATCGGACAAAATGAAGCCGTTTGTCTTTCATATTTTAAAAAAAAAGAAGTTTAAACAAAGCCTGATATTCGAAGAGATTCGTAACAAATAAAAGCTGAATCTCCGTAAAATGAAATGAAGTTTTCAGGAAGGATGACAGAGATAAGTAATCTATATGCTACTACTTCTTCACAACACAACAGGAGTCTTCTAGAGTTAAGATGTTCGCTTACATTTTGGGAATCATGTGGTTGAATTTCTGTAAACACTTAATAAAACTGAATAAAAGGAGCATAAATAGTGCCAACACAGAAGAGAAGAAATGAAAATCGCAAAAATTATATGAATCACGCAAGAATGAAAGAAACCCAAAGGCACCAATTTGAATAAGAAAATAATAGTGGTAGTAATTCACAATGTTCACTTTTGACGTTACAGTGAATGAACCATGAAGACATTATTTTACAAAAAAAAAAAAAAAAAAAAAAGAATTAGAAAAAAGTAAATATAAGACAGGACCGAAGTCAGTATTAAAACTTCTGAAAACAATACGGATTAAACTGTTGTACAAAACGTAAGTTTGACACGAAAATATATATAAATAAAATGTGTACAATTCACAAAATAATATGGAAAGTATCTATATTTTTGTAGCGAAATGCACGCATTATTTAAAAAGATGAAAGCCACAAAAGGAAGGTAGAGTATTTATCGTTGAAATTAAAATGTGTTGACTGAGTAGCTTGCAAATGAAGTGCCAGAATGAGTCAGTGAAAGCGGATGCGGCCACATTTTATGATCAACAGAAGTATAAAAAACTTCAAAATTATAGAACAGAAAATTTATTTCTGAGAAAAGAAGATATTGTAAAAAGAAAAGCATAAAACTAATTGCTGTAGAGAATCGAATCTTGAATAGCGATTTCGAATAGGAAGCTTTAGTGCTTTTCTTTAACGATGGCCATAGTAGATCACAAGGTTTTTTTTTGTTGGGATCGATGAAAAAAGAGTTTGTGGGAGTTGAGTGTAAATGCACCGGGTTTCTCAAAACTGTATGTGTTGTTCCCTATTAATAATTACTTCATTTAGAGCAGAAAAATCGATTAAAAATATATCAATCGTTTCAATAACATCAGACTTGATGCGAAACACTGAAGAAATCAGATATCAAATTAATGAATAGTGAATAAATAAGAATGAGAAATGTAAATATATATATTACATATATATATATATTCACCTTTTATAGCTCATGAATATTTTAATTAAATAAACGTCACACACATCTACGACCTTTTGATGGTAGCAAATTGCCAGAAGTAATGTCAAAGGAGTAAAAATCAGAAAAGGCAAGTACGAAACTAATCAAATTTTTGTTCATCAACATGTTTTGTTACATTTTTAAAAAAATTTTTGTATATATTTTTTTAAATGTAAGTCAAAACCCTTTTTCGGAGGAGTTGCGGCACCTGTAGTGGAAGCCTGAAGTTTGATATATCAAAGTTTTGAACTAATTGTCCTTGTTTGTTAAAAATGATAGATGGTTCACTTTAACAGATACGAATCTTTACATGAATTTGGAAACATTAAAAATCCTACTCTAGATTGTTTAATACTCAGTTCAAGAACTAAATATTAGTGTTAGCTTTGATGTGAATGGGTTTATTTTTCCATAGAATATACAAAAATTAAATTGGAGAAAATGATTTCAGAAGCTTGACATTACTTTTAAATACTTGTACTTATTTTGATCAATAAGCGAAATCTGCACTACAGTTATCTGTACGTATGCTTATGCTGCTCTGCTTGGGAATTATACGTAGCAAATAAGTCATGAAATGTCTTGGATGTTATGAAAGAATTGCTTGCAGTGCAGTGGTATTCAGTCAAGTGGTAAGACACTATTTCTATGCAAAAGAAACTAAAATAAAATTAAACAAACACTAGGAACAACATTTTAATCGAGTACAAACGTAAACAGAAAAAATATTGTGCTAATTTGAGTTTTTGCTGCTCATTTTCTACTGAATTTAAATGCATTAAAAATCTTATAAAGGAAGGGAACACTTTTAATTTTCTTATATTCTTTTATTTCTTATAATGATCTATTTCAATGTGCAATTTTTTTCAATGAAGTTTAAATTTAATGTGACGATAAATAAAAGATTTGATTTGATTTTATTAATTAAAAAAAATAAATCAATAATTTTGACAAGGTTTCAAAATAAAATTTCACGACACTTCTTTTTTTCTGCACAACTGTTTAAAAATTCCTATTCCTTAAGATTCTGAACATAGACGCAAAGAATTCTACATGTGCTGGCACATACACAAAATCTATCAACTTTAGAACAGTTTAATTTATTTAATTAAAACTTAAGCTTTATTTAATTAAACTTAAACTTTTCCATCTTTGAGTTTGTACATGGAATTAGGAAACGTCTTGTATACATTCATTTTACCTCTTTATCCATAAAAGAACATCCATGTTTGTTATTTTGTCCAAAGATAGATTTAGTTTTACGCGGAAAATGGACCACACATATATGCAGTTACATTTTACCATTTCCTCTAGATGCATAGATTCTATTAAAATAGTAACCGATTAGTATAAGCAATACTCTTTTTATGGTAATTGCCCATCATTGAATGAGTTTAAATTGACATAAATGACAAAAATCTTGTTTTTTTTTAGACCTGATCAATTGAAGAGAACATAACCTACTAAAATTGAATAAGTGTTGCTGACAATAGTCATGGTTTGTGAGAGGCAGCTCGGCTTTATTTATTTTATCACTGTTCAAATTTATTGTTCATTTTTTAAAAACAAGTAATATAAAAAAAAAAAGAAATTAAAGTCAATTCCTACTTTTTTTTCACTTTATTGCAGAAAGTCCTTTATAAATAAATTTCATTCATTTTTTAAGTTTATCTGGCGCCATCTATTGGTAAATGTATGCAACTTAAATCTAAAAAAAAACTAAAATTAATGAATTAAATTGAATTACTAAATTAGTATTTGAAAAAATTGCAGTAACATCAAGTGTCATCCACTACAAGTTTAAAAAGATGTATATGAACTTGAGTGGATGAATAAATAGTATTTTATGAACGATTGAAAATTTGAACAAGATATATATAGGGAGAGTGTGAGCTAATAGAAGGAATTTAAAAAATAGATTGAGTTACTAATCAGATTTCTACTTACTATTCATTTTCATTTCTTTTTCCAAAAACATAGTGTAAAAAAAACAATATGCTTTGAAAGAAAAAAAAATAATATTTCATTCGATTAATTATTTTCAATATTTTTCCATTTAAATAATTAAAGCAAATTTCAGGCTTGCTTATAATTATATATACAGAACTTCAAAGCAAATACGCTCTTGGAAATTTATACACCTATAGTATAAATTTCCAATTTCTAAAATTTATACAATTTTAGAAGATTATGTGAAGCTTGGGGTGGCACCTGTAAATATATATGCATCTATCGATATATATATATACATATCCTTCCCACAGAATCCATTAATGGATTGTTCCTGGGATACTTAAGTAAAATCGAGGGACATTATTATTTTTTTTCCAGAAAAAAGGAACAGTGCAACAAATTTGCTTGGGAATTTCTTATTTACAATCGTGATCGTGTTTTTACTGCTTCGTGAATTTTTTATTACGAATTTTTGGATTGTTCTGATTTATATTAATTATATTTAAGCGTTTTCAGATTTAAATGCAATTATAATTGGGATTAATCAGAATTAGGATTAATCACATTTCGAAATGAATAAATGAACTGTACATTACACTGTAAACATTATTTAATTAATAAAAGTTGTAAATGTAAAAAATGTAAATGTAATGTAAAAAAATTAAAATGTAAAAAAAAAAATTGTATAATTAAATGTATTAAAAGTGCAGTAAGTAAATACCCATTTGCTTCGTTGGGTAACATATTGTTCCACGAATATTTACATTCCGTCATTCACAGAGTTGGGATTGCGTCCGGCTGTTTGAATACTGAATCTGCTTTCTATCAGTTAAGAATAGAACGTATCTAACATTTTTCTTGGAAGACTTTTCGTAATTACATGCAAGAAATATTTTATAAGAAAAGGAAATAGGGAGCATTTAATAAACATTGTAATGGAGATTTTTTAAAACTGATAGTATTTCCAAATAAAGGTCATTAATAATTTTAATAAATTAGTATTTTACAGGGATTGTCTACAGTAATCAGTTAAAAATGATTAAAGCTTTTATAGAGATGGATGTATTGCTTTGAATAAATAGTGTAATAAATCAAAGGATTCGTTATGTTAATGGATTAAAATCACTTTTAATTTTTTTAGACTTAGATCACTTTAATTAGGGTGTTAAAGCAGACATTCAGCTCTCTAATTCTCCACCTCAGGCATTTATATGCAGTGGCATTTATATATCATGCACAGTGTTAATATATGTCAAAATATTCAAGTTTCAAAAAGCAAATACCTGAAAAAGCTATATCTATGCTAAGAGTATTGTTAAAATGCATAGAAACGACTGCTGTATTTAGAATTTTTCTAAAAGAAAGCATTTTGTTATCGGAACAAATTGTATTGGAAAGACGTGATTCCGTAAAAGAGGTTTTGAACACCCATTCTTTGCTTAATACATCTCTGAAAACCACAATTAGTTAACCAAGTCATACTTGCCACTTTCTAAGCGTTTATCCCAACTTCCTAGAAACTAATAACTTGTTCATAATTAACTTGCGGAAAACAAGTGACACACATTCATTCTGTCATATTTCCATCCTAATTACGCAATAATATTTTAATATATTTTTCAAAAATTATTATTAAAATAGAATCTCATCTACGATAAATATATAATCGTGGATAAGAGTGATAGCATTTTAAATAAAATAAAATATGTAAAAGCTATGAATTGATAAAAAGAACACTGTTATTATTTTCTATACAATAGCAAGATATAACACTATTTTCTCGATACATTGGCATGTTTCATATCTTATTACAAAATAACATTATGGAATGTTAAAAAATTGTACAGACCAGAAGTTTGTCTGAAGTGGAGATTCAGCCAAGAATTAGGACTGTTACTCAAAGAGTAAATAGATATTTTTAAAAGGACGAGTTCTAAATCTTTCTTCATTGAGGCAGCATTCGTGTAGGACATCGCTGATGAAGATGAACTGTGCGTGTTGGTGAAAAATGCCACCAGATTCTGTTCCCTGTTCAGCTGATGATCCGTGTCTCCGGAATATTCCTCCGAGCAAGCGGCAGCTTCGAGGAGGGCAACATGTGGTCGACGCTGATGCTGTGGATCATGGGAGGGTGGACAGAGATCTTGCAGGAGTAAGAGGATTCTACATCCGTGGCCTTGCCCACCGCCAAGTCCTTGCTATGTTCCAAATGGGTGATCTCCATCGTTCGAAGAGGGTGTCATCATAAATTTTAATTCTAACACACTGGAACTCAGAAGAATCAGTGCATTTGGCTATTTTCTCGTCAAATGTAAGTCCATAGGGGCAAATCAAATGAAAAAATTCAGTCTCGAAATAAATCGAATAATCCTATACAAAAAATTATTAAAATAGGTAACTATTTCCATGGTAATAATACATGAATAAACAATAAAATAATTTAATATTAGGTTCATTACGAATACTTAATTATTGTCTATTCCAAAATACACAGTCCAGTCACATTAATGTGACCACCATCTACTTTCGACGTCAATGTGAAATAACCCATCACAGAAGGCAGGTGGCAGCACATCGCAGTGGAGTGTATATAAAGAATTCCACTTAATACCACACTCCATTTAAAGCCATAATATACAAGAGTGTACACAACACAAGAGGTGGTCACATTACAACATTACAGAGGTACATATATTACAGAGGTACACATATACAAGTCACATTACGGAGGTACACATATACAAGGTGGTCACATTAATTACATTAACTGGACTGTATATTATATGAAAAAATATTTAGGGCAAATGAAAAGAACAAATTATTTGAATTACATTACTGTACCATACAACCAGAGGACACAGCAGCGTGGTAGCAGACGTTCTCATTAACGTGGCAGGTGAGGCCATTTGCGACTCAGACCATGCATAAAACAACGCTTAGGAGGAACAGGGAATGCATGACGTAACCTAAATAATAACAATACTGATGTAAATTATAATCTTCTTAAAATACATATGCACACTCAATTTGCATGAAAAAAGCTGAGAAATCAATAATATAAAAATAACTAACAAAATAATGAAATTTCATCAGTTTAAAAATAAAGTATTCAAGTAAAGATAAATAAGTTTAGGTATCATCAAGTTATATCGATATTTTTTTTATCTATAATCATTAATCTGTCATCGTTATAATGAAGAAAAATAAACATTTAATTTTATGAAATGACATTGAGATGAGTCGGTAAAAGGAGCTATACGTAAGTTGTTGCCTTCATTTAAAATAAATAATATTAATAATGCAAAAACAATTATATTAGAAACAAAACCAATTTTCACAGTAATAGGGTATTCTATAGTACATGTGAACAGTATTCCTGAAAGTTTACATAGAATTTCACTAGGATTTAGTACATAAAAACTATCTTATAAACTATGAAATAATAATAATAAACTGAAGAATATTGAGAGTAAACAACAAAGATAAAATTATAAGAAAGCTGTTTTATTTATATTTATTTTCTTGAAAGATAGTTTATGGGAATACAAATTGAAAAAATGTTAAAAAAGATAGGCTTCTTTTACAGTATGTACATAATTTAGAAATGAAAATATTTAAAGTGAAAGAGTGGCATAACTTCTTAAGTGAAAAATTAAAATAATATTTCATAACTTACCTCGAGAATAACTTGCTGTGATGAATTCTAAAAGCACAAATTTAACAACAATTAATGAAAAGAGAATATAATGGTTGTAATAAAGTACTAACTAAACATAAAACTACTGAGTTTAAATTTCGCGCTATTTATTCCTATTCCGTTTCCAAAGCGTGTTTCACAATTGGCTGTTGCAAAATGTTATCCTTCAACCAATTTTTTAAAAACATGTGTCCCATACGATTGGTTCAAGTTCCGCCTGCTTTTGTTGAAAGGCGGAATTGGACGGGAAGTCTCTGGTGTAAAAAGATTTACAGTTCTCAGAAGGAACTGTTCTTATCTTAATGACAGACATTTATTAAAGACGCATAATAGGCAGTCATAAATCTTATGTGTCACTTGATCAAGTATTTTCCCACGCTTGAACTAAAATGGAGTACACAGAAAATATGTACTAAGCGATATTTTGATAACATGGTAGGAAATCGTAAATGACCATTAAATATTATTATTTAGAATGAATCATCACTATAGATTATAAACAGTATTAAAAATGGTTGACATGCTAAACCTACTTGGCATTATTAAAGGCTGTTCTTGCAGTTTTTCGTTAGAATGTTCACCCGACATGATCCGAAGAGATTTGAAGATTAGTGCACATGTATTGAAAATGCATTACAAGAAAGATGAATTAATATTTAAAGAAAAAAGGTTTGACCACTGTTAATCATATGTATAACGCCATCATTTATGTATGTTAGGTTAACATTAACAGCAAACTGAAAAGAGCATTTTATGTAAGAAAATGTACAATCAAATCAAATTTTTCACTGCAGAATGTACACTTTTTTTTTGTTATTAACTCTGAATGTAGTTTTTATTTTGAATTTATCACCAATGAAAATCATGCACAATTAATGTAAAATAATGCGTTACCTAAATGTGTTTTCAGCGCTTTTCTAGAAGTAATTTGTGTTAATATTTTAAACTATTTTGAACGTTTTTACAATTTGTACGCGTCTTTCGAAAAACCCGTGTCGTAGGATTAAGCGACTCAATAATATTAAAAAGGAGTTATTTTTAGTACACGAATCCTATTGACATCAAATATAAAATAACCAACTAATTATAGTTAATGTACATGTATATATGACTATACATAAAAAATGTTACAACAATAATCTTGTACTATCTTTAAAGTGAGCAATAAACTCATTTGCATTTGCACATTTTTTTACGCTCATGTGTATTATTATTTTTTTGTATCATTTCAAGTAAGTAAATTTAAATTTTAAAGAAATATTTTTTATTGCAGAATGCACCATTTTTTATTCAATTCCTTCTATTAGCTCACATTCTCCCTATATATATCTTGTTCAAATTTTCAATCGTTCATGAAATACTTTTTATTCATCCACTCAAGTTCAAATACAATTTTTTCAAATTTGCAGTGGATGGCACTGGATGTTAATACATTTTTTTTCAAATATTAATTAATTCATTAAATTTAATTAATTAATTTTAGTTTTTTTTAGATTTAAAATGCATATATCTACCAATAGATGACGGCAGATAAATTTTAAAAAAATGAATGAAAATTATTAATAAAGGACTTTCTGCAATATAGTGAAAGAAAAATAGGAATTGACTTTAAAAAAAATTTTTTTTTATATTACTTGTTATTTGTTTATTACATTATTTTTTTATTTTACATTTTTTCCCGATGAAAATGGTGCGCAATTTGTGTAAATTAATGCGTTACTTAAAACTGGTAAAGTGTCGTAGACAAAATTTTATGACTTCAAAACGGCCAGTTTAGGAGCATTAAAATCTCTGCGATATCAATTTGCAAGAAAAACAACTGTATTGTATGCCAAACTTTTTATATCTTGAAAAAATGAGCAGATTTACAAAATTAGTCAAAAAAAAATTTTTTTTTTTTTCAAAATAAAGAACCTAAATTTCACGATAATTTTATCAATATGATTAATCGATATATTGAATGCTTTAATTTAGCGGACAAACTTGTTAGCGTCAAAGATTTCCACTGAAGATTTACTTGTTTTTTTCTTAATAATCGATAAGTGATGCTAAACACATATATATGTCATTTATCTAAAGAAAAGAATGCATATTTATTTCATAATAATGTACGATTTCATTAAAAAAAATCTGATAGTAAAGTTCTGATAGTTAAATCTGATAGTACTGACTGATAGTAAAGTTCATATTTTTAATTTTAAATTCAGGTTCTTCATTTAAGAACCTGAATTTCACTTCTTTTCTATCGATATGTTTAATAGATAAATTAAATACAAACAGTCACACTTGAACCAAGGTCTTAAACCAGGGATGGGCAAACTACGGCCCGCCGGAAGGTTCTATCCGGCCGGCTGTTAGAATTTTAATTTGCCGGTACGAGGCAAATTAAAAGAAATATATTTATATATTATACATCCATCTCCTTTTCTATTTTGATTAAATATTATTTTTTTCTTCCTTTCTTTCAAAGGACTGATGACTTTTTTACTTTCTCTATTTTTGTTCTACAAAACATAAATCGACGGAAAAAGCAAGCACAGACAGCTTTCAATCGGTAAAGTGTTAAAAGCGGAACTTCTTTGTTAGTTATAGCTGTAGATTGGCGCCAACAAGCGTTATTTCTTTCTCGGGGAGCAGACATATGGGGATCCAACATAGATGAATTAGACCTCACATGTGGCACACCGCATTTTAAGCTCCAGCCTGCGGCTTTCTCTTTTGGCGCGAGTTCTAATATTATTGATTGCGTATGGAAAGATTGCGGACAGCTAGCCTCATTATGAATAGTGGTGACATTTTTAAAAGTATAGCGTAGATAGTGCTTTTTTGGGTTATTAGTAAAATATTTCGACCCCAAAATGGCTACTGAAAAACGTAAAATTGATTCAGAGTGCCGTGCCTTTAATGCTGAATGGACATGGAAATATTTTTTTTACATTTGTAAAAGATAAACCAGTGTGTCTCATCTGCAATGAAGTTGTAACAATCTTCAAAGAATATAACATTTCCCGTCATTTCGCATCTAAGCGTCATTCCCCATCTAAGCATAAGAATTCCAATTACAAAGCAATGCCCGAATATGAAAGAAAACAAAATGCAGGAAGTCTTTGTAAAAAATTATCAGGCCGACAAAAATCTTTCAAGAAGGTAAACAGTACCCAAGAAACAGCTACACATGCAAGTTACATTGTAGCATACAATATTGCTAAAAATTAATAAAGCTGTCAGTCAGTGATGGGGAGTTCCTTAAACAATGCATCTCCAAGTTTGTGATGTTTTATGTCTAGAAAAGAAAAATAATTTTGAGACTGTGTTAAGTGTGTGTTTCTGTTAAGTTTATCTCGAAAAACGGTGACTTCTAGAATCGAAGCCATCGATAAAATTTTGACATCATAATAAAGAGTCGAAGATTGGCCAGTTTAAATTTTGCTCCATAGCTATGGATGAAAGCACTGATATAAATGATACTGCTCAATTAGTATTATTTTTAAGAGGTGTTCATGAGAACTTTGAAATTACCGAGGAACTGGCGTGCATGTGTTCTTTAAAGGGAACTATAACGAGATGTGATATTTTTCGTGAATTTCAGGAAGGACTTTTAACTTTGAAAGTGTCTATAACAAATATATGTAATATTATGGATGCGATGGAGCACCAAATATGACAGGAAAAAAAATCTGGATTTCTTGGACTCTAATCGAAACTATCCCGGGAACAATGTGGTTTTTCTACATTGTGTTATACATCAAGATGCTCTATGTAAATCTACATTGAATATGAAACCCGTGCTTGATGCAGTTGTGAAGCTTATAAACATTATTCGATCTCGTGGGCTTACTCACAGGCAATTTCGAGATTTTGTTCAGTCCATGCAATCTGAATACTCTGATGTACTGTATTACACGAAAGTAAGGTGGCTTAATGCAGAATGTGTTTTCGAGCGAGTTTCGCTGCTGAAAGACGACCTTGTGGCGTTCTTCCGTGAGAAACAGTGTTCTGTGGAGTGCGAAATGTTAGAAGATACAGAATGGCTTTCGGATTTTGCATTTTTCGCAGATCTTCGTTGTCATATGAACGACTTGAATGTCGAGATGCAAGGGAAAAATCAATTTATCGACGGTATCTGGCCCATCTCAAAGCTTTTAAATTAAAATTTAATCTGTTTGCTGAACATCTATCTAGGAACGACTTGTCTCATTTCCCGAGGTTAAATTTAGTCGAGTCTATTCCTGGGTAAATGAAGAGAAGCTTAAGAATTATGAAGATGGCTTGAAAAAACTGCATTTTGAGTTCGAACGCAGATTTCAAGATTTCAGTGCCATACAAACAGAATTTTTACCATGCCTTTCAACGTAAATTGTGAAGTAGTGAGGTCATATTTGCAGGTTGAATTAATTGAGTTGAAATCTAACAATCATCTCAAGCAGTTGCTTCTAAATATACCAAAGTTAGAAGTTTTACAAATCATTATCGAAAATAAGTTGCCCAAATTTAATATTTTACACCCAGAAAATCAGTGCTATGTTTACTTCATCTTATATATGTGAATAAGTGTTTTCAACTATGGACCTTAGAAAGAATTATTTCAGAAATAGACTCACAGATGAGCATTTAGCCTCGTTCCTTAGAATCAGTCCATCTCATTTCGAACCTCACTATAAGGAACTTTTAAAAATGAAATCGCAATTTCATTCATCTCATTAACATATTTAAATTGTAATACTTGTATATTGTCTTTTAAATTTTAGAAAAATCTATTTTGGCCCGCCAAAAGTTTGCCCCGAAAAAGTTTGCCCCGAAAAAGTTTGCCAATCCCTGTCTTAAAATTTTGAATCAAACCGCAAGGATTTCCAAGAACTCTTTAGGGGAAAGCTCCATGTTCTGGGAATCTTGCAAGGTGACGACTCTCAGTAATACGAAATGAGTATTGGAGACAACCTTAGAGGACAACCGATTTCCCACGCTTAACACAGCACAGCATGCTTTTCCCAGTAGTAAATGTAGAACGTTTAAATTATACTTCGTAACGATACTAGATTTTTTAAATACAGAAGAAAAATCTTGTTAGATTTTTCCTAAACATGTTAGCATAATGTGAAATTTTTACAGAGTTATAAATATTTATTTTTCAGTACAAAATACATTAATATAATGATAACCGCAAAATAAATTTATGACTTGGTTAATGGTTGGTGTAAATTTCAGCCATAGTGATCATTTTTTCTTTCAATCTTTTAATTGTTAAGTAGGAATGAAACAAATGAAAACTGATTTAAGACAAAGTATTTAAAATTATTAATTTTCAATAACCAATAACTGCATTGGCAACCCAAGAGTTTGCCAAAAAAATTGCTTATTCCTTTAAAATATACTTATATTATAAAATATTTGAAGAGGCAATAAATGAATCATTAAAGTAAAAAAAGCTCGTCGTATCTTCTCCGACTTTAAATGTGAAAGTGTACGTCCACAGAAATGTGAGTGTCCGTGTGCGATTTGGAATAAATAATTAGTGGATGGAATTTCTTTGAAATGGTTCAGATAATAATAAGAGTGCCCCGACATCTGTGGCACCGGACACTTCAAATGACACAGAATGCTCTTACAACACAGGATTAATAGAAAAATAGACACTGCATCGTACTACATCCTTAACTTGAAGGAGTACGACAGAAAAAATTCTGAATATGTATACATATTTCGCCATACAATAAAAGACTGCTGAGTAGTAGCAAGTAAAAGGGACGATGAATGTACTGGAGTATTGACGTAGGGTGCAAAGGGTTTAACAGAAATCATCACCGAGTCAAGTGTTGGAACAAGTGCGTTGGATTACTGGGGAGGGGGGTTAAGAATGAGAGGGGATCAACTGTATTTGAATAAATAAGGGTAATTTATAACAAAAAAGTCATACGTGGGGACAATGTTTTTTAAAATAATTAGTTTTTACTTAGAAGCATTTACACAGTCCAGTCACATTAAAGTGACCACCTGCCAAAAGCCAGAATATACACTCTTGTATATTCTGGCTTTAAGTGGAGTGGGGTATTAAGTGGAATTCTTTGTATACACTCCATTGTAATGTACTGTCACCTGCCTTTTGTGACTGGTTATTTCACGTTGACGTCGAAAGTAGGTGGTGGTCACATTAATGTGTATGTAAAATTCAGGGGGAAATATTAACTCGCACTATAATAATTTGTATAATTCTCGATTTTTTAATTCATAATATGTCATTATTAAAAAGGAAGACATGCATGAGATTCAAAGTTCCATGCAACGAGAAACAAAGTACTTACTCCTCCCATGTTGTGAAACTGCGATTTGGTGCAAGTATTCCTTGAATTGCCATCTGTTGAGATCACAACCCTTAAGTTCAAAACCGCAAGAATAACTTTACGATTTAAAGAATTACTGTAACACGCATGCGTTTCTATTACCAAAAACACACAGAAAAAATGATCAGCGTCAGGAAAGTGACGTCTGTGAATAAGGATTACTAACAGATTTGTAGTGACCTGGTGGATAGCATGTGTTTTATGGTTTAACTCGTATTCCAAACTACCTCTCTCTGTTTTTAAACTCAAAGCGTTATCCACTAGGACCCACTGGATAAATATTATTATTCAATTATATATCTATTTATGATGTTCGTCTCTATTCCTGGGTCATTTAATATGCGATATAATCGCCATCAGTAAAACATATGCCCTATTAAGAGAGATTTGGATTACTGTCGATTTATAAATTTGATTGACAATGCACAAACGGTATCTTGACCGCCTTCCTGTCACGTTATGAGAGAAGTCATTCCATGGGATGACATTTGATACTCAGAGAGCATAAACAATTTTCAATTGGACGTCATTATTTAATTATTAAAGATACAAATGGCAGAAAGATGAATAATGAAAATACAAACAAACGGATTTGCTTAAAACCATTCTATAATGTACATTCCATGCAACTGATAGTAGTTCTGATTACTAAATTTCAAGCATGTTGATAATGATAGCAAATGGAAAGTAGCATTGGTCCTTTTAAAAGTGCAATGAATGGCCTATCTTTAAAGTTAAATGTTAAATTTGTAACAGTTGTCCACCCCCCCCCACCCACATTTTATTCATGAATCCCAGCATAAAATCTTCCAGATGTACGATAGCCATTGATAAAGAAAAAATGTAAAGCTTACTGTTCGCCATCGCTGCTCAAGATTTGATCCTATACAGCAATAAGTTATGCACTTTTCTGTTTCCAATATCTTCTTTTATCAGAAAAATAATTTTCAGTTCTATAATTTCTTTCTATAATTTCAGTTCTATAATTTTCTTCTATTTCTTTTCCGCGTCTTTTTTCACTGACAACTTCTCACACTTCATGCGCAAGCTACTATACATTTTTCCAATAATTCAGTATACACAATTTAATTTCTTCGATAAATAATTTAATCGAATAATTTCATCGAATCCTAGTTGTGGCATGGATGTTTGTGACTGGTTCGCAATCCAAACTAATCTGCAGGTCCCGGTCTAATGAGCCCAACGTGTGCATAAAATGACAATAGAGCGACAAACCAAATCTATATTGTTTTGTGACTTTTACTTTTATAAAGGATGCATATATGTTATTGCAATGCAATACACTTTTTTTTACATATTATTTAAACTGTACATATTTTAATTATATACTATATTATAGCGTCATTTTTACGTTTTGTACATCAGTTTAATTTACATAGTTTTCAGAAGTTTTATTACTTACGTGCATTCTGTCGTATGTAATTTTTTTTTCTAAAATGATGTTTTCGTGGTTCACTCACTGAAACGTCAAAAGTGAATAATGTGAATTACGATTATTTATTTTTCTTATTCAAAGAGATGCCTTTGGGATTTCTTTCATTCTTGCATGATTCAGTTAATTGTTGCAATTTTCATTCCTTCACTTCTGTTCTTTTGACATTATTATTTTCATGCTCCTTTTCTCAATTTCATTTTGTTTTACAGAAATTCACCCACATCATTCCCAAAATGTAAACGGACCTCACAACTCTAAACGATTAATATGTTGTTGTGTAGCAGTAAAAGTAGGAGTAGATTTTCTCATTTGTGACCTTGATCACTGAATGCAGTAGCTGAAAGAACAGCCTTAAAATAAATTATTTTTATCTTATGCTTCAAAAGACGATGTCACTAAGGGGAATTATAATACAAAGATGAAAATTCCCTTTGAATGATGACATTAATTTTTGCCTCCTATTACCAGTTTCACTCCTATTAACTCTTGTGTTCAGTTTCTTACTCTTCGTCATCTTTCATTATTTCTGTCAGTTTTTGAGTCCTGAAAACTTCAATTCATTTTGCGGAGATTTGGATTTTATTTCATATAAATATCTAGGAAACTCATGCTTGATTAAAATTCCTTTTTTTCAAATATGAAAGAGAAATGAAAGAAGAATCCGCATCTCTTTCTATTGTAATATTATCTGGATGCATGCACCCACTTTTGATCTTACTTGATCCCAACAGAAAAAACTTTTGGCCGAAACATTTACTGTGTCATCCCCGGTCTTGACAAGAAGCTTTCGTGGCACACCAGTTGAGTTTCGAACCTATAACTAGAAAATGGGATCTGGGTAATTGAAGGCTGTTCCCAAGTAGCCTTGATAGATAAATTGTCTATTTTGTATTCAGAAATATTAACTTGCCCCATCTGTTGTGTCTTCTACCTTTAACATCCAAATGGGTCGTTAATAAGCCACAAGTAATGTAATGAATAAAAAAAAATTTCGGATATGATATACAAAAGTCTTTTTAAAATGACATAGAAAAATATTATCTCAAAATTGTGAATAATACTTTTTAACAAAATAGATTCAAACCAATTCAATTTTGAATCCAAAGTTTTCCTTAGTAAACAACAAAGTTCCACAATTTGCAATGCATATAAATATAAAGTTATCACGTGATTTCACCTAATTCTATAAAAACATTAAACATGTGACTTAATTAATATTGCATTTTCAGTTATATATTATGAATTGCATTAAAATGCATGCATTGAAAACGACAGAATTAATTTCTTTAATGAATTTAATACGCGAAATATATTTTAATTAAGAAAACGCTATTTTCTTATATTTTACTCTATTTGTGTTTTGCAAGTTGATAACTTCACGAAGGAGGAGGTTTTAAATTTAAATTCAAGAGTAGCTCTGCAAAGTTTTACTTCAGTTTTTTTATTTGCTTCGTTCACATTTGAATGCGAAATGATGTTTAAATGTAATTTATTAATTCTTAAATCGCCAGGAGGGAGTGTTTATTTCTCCGGCAAACGATTCTCGGTTCGAAACTCCATAAAGATCCTAACTGGAAGCCTGTATCGAGGATTTTATTCCGAGAATAAAAAACCTGTAGGATGGAAAGTCCTTTTGCTAGATTTTGAGGAGGAGGGTTTATAGCCCTTACATATCCGAATTTTTGTTCGAAATGACTCAAGAACAGTACGAATGCAATGTAGCATCGCCTCCACTACACATTGTGCATCCTGGGGAACGATGAAACTGCTATTTCTCTTCAGTTCGCGAGGCAAATGACTTTGATAAAAGGGCACAACAAAAAAAAGAACAATTTACTGAAATGATATGTCTTATAGATTACATTTACAAATAGAGAAATATTTAGTATAATAACAAAATTGAACAACAGCAGTGTAATATTTTTTACTAGAAATTAGTTAATTTGAGTTTCTGCGCTACGATGTATCATTTGCTCAAAACAGTTTTCAAGAAAATTAATACATTAAAATAAAAATCTAGATGCTGATTAAATTTTTAAATAAATGCAATAAAATTAATCAGGTTGAAATAGTATATCTGTAGTGAACATTGCTTTTATTCGAAAAAGGAATTTCAAACCTCTTTCCCCCTTTTGTGTTATATAAAGATTTTTGATCATGTATTAAAACACTAAAGTTTCACCATTAATTTAATTATTATTTTGTTTCTGGACATCCATTTACTATGGTCTTCGTTAAGGAAAAAATACTAAAGCTTCCTCTTTGCCATCACTACACACGATTCGATTCTATGCAGCAGTTAGTTATTAGCATTTAGCATTTTTCCTTTTCGAATACCTTCTTTTCTCAGAAATATATTTTCAGTTCTACAGTTTTCGAGCTTCTTTTTATTCTATTCATCATAAAATGAGGCCGCATCCATTTTCACTGACTCATTCTCGCACTTCATTTGCAAGCTACTATTTTTCTAATCATACAAGCCTACACATTTTAATTTCAACGATAAATACTCTACCTTTTGTTTTTTACTCTTTATAAAAGACACATGTATTGTATTGCAATTCAATACTTTCCATATTATATTAACTGTACATATTATATATATATATATATATATACATATACGTCAAAATTACTTCTTGTGTATCAGTTAAATTCACATTGTTTTGAGCAGTTTTATTACTGACTTGGGTCCTGCCTTATGTAATTTATTTTTGTAAAATAGTGTCTTCATGAACACACTGAAACAACAAAAGTGAATATTGAGAATTATTATTATTATTTATATTTCTGATCCAAAGGGGCACCTTTGGAATTTTATTCTTGCATGATTCAGATGATTGTTGCGATTTTCATTCCTTCTCTTCTGCTATTTTTGCATTATTATTTTTTATCCTCTTTTTATTCAGTTTCATTGTGTGTTTACATAAATTCATCCACATCATTCCCAAAGTGTAAAAACAAATCTCAACTCGAAACTATTACTGTGGTGTGGTGTAGCAGTAAAAGAAGGAGTAGATTTTCTTAATTGTGACCTTGATCACTTGAAGACAGTAGTTAAATGAGTAGCCTTGTAATAAAATACTTTACCTTATCCCTCAAAAGTTAATGTTACTACAATGATTTAAAACACAAAGATGAAAATTTCCTTTGAATGATGAAATTAATTTTTACCTCCTGTGTTCAGTTTCTTACTCTTCATCACCTTTCATTATTTCCCTCTGTCATCCTTTGATTCTCTGCGTCTCCTGAAAACTTCAGTTCATTTTGCGGAGATTTAGATTTTATTGTTATGAATCTCCACGAAATCATGCTGAATTAAAATTTCTTTCTTCAAATATGAAAGAGAAATCCGTATCTCTTTCCATTGTAGTATTATCTGGAAGCATGTACACACTCCTTATCGTGCTTGATCACAACAGAAAAGTTTCCGGGCTGATAAATTTATAGTGCCTATGCCCGGTATAGACAAGAAGCTCCCGTGCCACACTAGTTGAGTTTCGAACCTATAAAATTTTCTAACATATAACTGGAAAATTTGATCTGTCTAATTGAAGGCTGTTCCTAAGTAAAAGACCTTGATTGATGAAATGTCCATTTTGTATTTAGAAATATTAATTTTCTCCTTCTACCGTACCTTCTAACTTTAACATCTAATCGGTGGTTAACAATACTCGAGTTTTGAAAAATCCAAAAAAAGAATCCAAATTTATAAAAAGCTTATTTCTGTATGCTCAAAAAAAGCCTATTTGGATGAATCAATTTTTTAACATCAAAATATTGCGACTTGATTAATTGCCGGCAGTTTGACAATTCTAATAATGAAATGAAGTGAAGTAAATTTGCTATATGTCAGTTATTTAAAAGAAAAAATTTACACCAATCACTTCCTTCTCATTGCAGTATTTTTTTTTTCCTCTCGTATTTTGATCAAAGCAGTAAGTCATGGCTCAGCTTGGTGTACCAACTCTGAAAGAAAATAATTTTTTGTGTGATACGTGCGGAAAAAGATTTGCTCAGAAATGGAAATTGGACCGGCATTCAGTTTGCCACTCGGGCTCGAAGCCTCATGCGTGTGACATATGCGATAAAAGATTTCTTAGAAAAGGTGAGTTAAAACAGCATCTAACAATTCACGAGGGAAACAAAGATCATGTGTGTGAAATATGCAATAAGGACTTCTTTCGAAAGAATGAGCTTCAAAGCCATATGATTATTCACACCAAACAAAAAGCACACAAATGCAGTTTGTGTGAGAAGGCGTTTGGACATTCTTCATCTCTGAGGCTGCATTTGAGGACTCACACGCAAGAGAAGCCTCATTCCTGCGAGTTGTGCAACAAAGCGTTTTCCGCGAAGCAAAATGTGCAAACCCATTACCTCGTTCACACCGGAGAAAAACCGTATGTGTGCGAAGTATGTCAAAAGGGGTTTTCACAAAAAAGTAGTTTAACTGTTCATATGCGTACACACTCCAAAGAAAAACCATTTGTATGCGAAGTATGCCAGAGAGGTTTTTCCGTAAAATCTAATTTAACTGCTCATTTGATTACTCATTCCAAAGAAAAGCCCTTCGTGTGTGATATATGCCGAAAAGGATTTTCTCGAAAAGCCGTTTTATCGTATCATAAGAAAACTCACACAAAGTAAATATGTGAATTTTTCTACAGTTGTTTTTCTCAAAATATATATATTTTTTTTAATACGATTTCCAGAACATTGTACTCTCTCGCCAAATACGGAAAAATCAATTTTTCGTACGCATCTCATATTCGTATTGACTTTTAATATTTTATTTGTGAAACGTCATCCTTTTAACCACAAGTCTTAATTTCTATCTTTCATCTGTTAAATTTTAAAATTTCGCTTTGTACTAGAGAATATGTAGTACAGAAAGTATTTCAGGTTTTGTGAAGTGTTCCGATGGATTGAGATTAAACGGTGTGCAGCCTCTAATGTGTAATTTAAATTGAGTGAATATGTTTCCTGAATAATGTTGCAATATAATTTGATCAGTTTTTGTTGATGTGTTGTTCTAATAAACAATAATTTAATGTATAAGTTTTAAAGGATGTTTCAATATGTATGTAAAGGCATTTTTTAAATTTTAACTTCAATTTTATAAATACAACATTCTGAAGTTTTTTATTCACGAATTTTAAAAGTAAAGTTTATTCACTTAATGACATTTATGCATTACTAAATGTTTTTAAAGTAAAATATATCGTATAATATCTCCTAAATATAATTGACTAATTTAATTTTTTTAAACTTTTGTAAGAAAGTAATCCTATTCCTAACGTCTGTTTTTCAGAGAATGTTTATTAGCGTTCAGAAAGATTATATTTCGAGACAATTGTATAATTGGTAATGATTTTTAAGGGATATTTTAAATAAAGACATTTATTAATTTTCCCATTCTGTTATTTCTTCAATGTTTGTTGTAATACTTTCTTCACGAGAAATTGCAACCGATTCACTCATCTGTCTATGCGAATTGCACAAATTGCAATGTGAATGATCCGTGCACACTATCACTGCAAGATTCAGCCAAAACTCGTTGGATTAGTTTTCGTCTCTAATTGTAAATCGACGGTTCGCAAGCACCAAATTTTTAGGACGTGATCTTCGTCGGTTGAGGTTGATTATCGACTAGAGGGCTCTTCGTCTTCAACACGCTCTCTGTCTTCTTTGAACTGTTTATACCACTTGTAAACATTTCTTTCCAATATAGGCATGCTCACCGAATGCCTTCCGCAACATTCTCTATAAGTTTTCTCAAACAAAATTGAATGCAAGTTCTTTGCTCAATGAATTCAGACATTTCAAAAATCGCCGGAATCAGGTGTAGCGTTTCACAAAGCAAAGCGTAACGCAAACACTAATGAATATTTTGAAGTCAAATTTCACACAGATATCAAGGACAGTGCCAACAACCTAAAAATGCAGAAAAAATTTAAATTCCATAAGCCCCGGAAATTTTAAATTGAAAATTGTCCTTACTTTTTGGACACAGTAGTTAATCACATTTTAACTTTATAATTCTACATAAACATTAAAAATGTATGCTGGGAAGTTAGTAAAAGCCTTGTTATGATTAAACAGAAGTCATTATATAAGTAACAAAAATGAGTTGAAATTCTTAAACAGAATAATATTTCCTTTTGAATTGTATACTCTGAATGTACTTGTAAAATTACTTTTAAAAGTGTGCATCGTAGATGACAGAATAATTTTCTGAATGAATTTAATCCGCGAAATGTACTTTAATCAAGAAAATTCTACTTTTCTTGTATTTTGCTTATATTTGAGTTTTGCAATTTTACGGATAATCATCAAGAGGTTTTAAATTTAAACTCAATTCCAGCTCTAATCTGAAATGCTTTACTTAAGTTGTTTTTGTTGTTGTTGTTTCGTTCACATTTGAATGCGAAATGAAATGTTAATATAGTTTACTAATTCATAAAGTTCCGGCAGTTAAGGAGGTAGTTCATAAAGTTCCAGGAATGTTGAATTCTCCAACAAATGATTTTTAGTTCGAAACTTGAGTAGGATCTTAACTGGAAGCTTTTATCGAGGATTTTATTCCGAGAATGGGCTATAAAAATCTGCAAAATGGAAAGTCCTTCTGTCGGATTTGTGGAGAAGGGTTTAAAGACCTTGCACAATGGAATATTCGTTCGAAGTGATTCAAGAACAATAGGAATGCAGCGGCAAGTGACCGAAATAGATGGATTCTAAGAGAGCTGCATCATTGGTGAGAAAATGTCGTTTAAAAGGGATTTGAATTACAATAAAAAAATTAATTTTTAATCAAAGTTTTAGATTGAACGATAGTACAAGAAAAACTAGATAAATTCCACACTGACTAAAACAGTTCTTTCAAAGCAGCTTTTTCCGTCGTTTATCTGACGAGCACCCCTAACAAGTAATCGATTCATCCATTTCCGACATAAACAACATATTTACCATTTCACACAATGGGTGGTCTAATAATCTTAAGCCATTAAAATATTTATAATGGGTCTATTAACATGCTGGAATTATATAATGCATACATAGTTCTATGTATTTCAGATTCAAAAATACAATATATTAATAAAGTCAGATACATTCAAAATTTTTATCACCTGTGGCGTTGTGTTGAATAAGTTGTAATGCAGCATTGTAGCTACTAATTCTTTGGTGAAATATCTGATTTTTTTTATACATATAAAATCTTTGGGTATTCTGAAAAAGACTCCCTATTTAAAAAAAATAACATGAAAATGGTGCAAGTTCAAAAAAAAAAAAAAAATACATAAGATTGCATAAATAAAATCATAAACTATTACGTTAATTATAATATTATACACTGAAGTGACAAAAGTCATCGGATAGCAATATGCAAATTTTCAGATGGCAGTAGCATCGCGTAGAACAGGTATAAATGCGCAGTGCTTTCGCAGAGCTTTCATTTCTGTTCAAGTTATTCATGTGAAGAGGTTTTGACGTGATGATGACCGCACGACGGGAATTAACAGACTTTGAACGGGGAATGTTAGTTGGAGCTAGACGCATGGGTCATGCCATTTCGGAAATCGTTAGGGAATTCAACATTCCCAGATCCACTGTGTCAAGAGTGTGCCGAGAGTCTGAAATTTCAGGCATAACATCCCACCATGGACAGCGCAGTGGTCGACCGCCTGCACTTAACGACCGAAACCGGCGACGTCTGCAAAGAGTCGTAAATTCTAACAGACAAGCAACACTGCGTCAAATAACCGCTGAAATCAATGTGGGATGTACAAGGGACTTGTCTGTTAGAACTGTGCGGAGAAATTTGGCTTTCTTGGGCTATTCCAGCAGAAGACCGACTCGAGTGCCTTTACTGACAGAACGACATCGCTTGCAGCGACTTTCGTGGGCACGTGAGCATATCGGTTGGTCCCTAGATGAATGGAAAACCGTGGCCTGGTCCGATGAGTCACGATTTCAGTTGGTAAGAGCTGATGGTAGGGTTCGAGTGTGGCGCAGACCCCACGAAGCCATGGACCCAAACTGTCAGCAAGGCACTGTTCAAGCTGGTGGTGGCTCCGTAATGGTGTGGGTTGTTTTTTCATGGCATGGACTTGGTCCTCTGGTGCGACTGGACCGAACATTGACTGGAAATGCTTATGTTCAGCTACTAGGAGATCACTTGCAGTCATTCATGGACTTCATGTACCCAAACAACGATGGGATTTTTATGGATGACAATGCGCCATGTCACCGGGCCACAACTGTTCGCGATTGGTTTGAAAAACATTTTGGACAATTCCAACGAATGATCTGGCCACCTAGATCGCCCGACATGAATCCCATCGAGCATTTATGGGACATCATCGAGAGGTCTGTTCGTGCCCAAAATCCTGCACCATCAACGCTTTCACAATTATGGACGTCTATCGAGACAGCATGGCTCAATATTCCTGCAGAAGACTTCCAACGACTTGTTGAGTTCATGCCACTTCGAGTTGCTGCACTTCGCCGGGCGAAAGGAGGGCCGACACGATATTAAGAGGTATCCCATGACTTATGTCGCTTCAGTGTATTTTATTATGTAATAAATGTTTTTTGTTAAATATAATTTTATGATTATAATTTGTCATCACAATAATGATACAAGAAGCCTATTTTTTTGTTGTTTCTTCTTTTCTGTTTTCTGTTTTTTTTCCAAACTACTAATATGAATTTATTTTACTATTGTTTTACAGAAATAAAAAAAATCACATTTCAATTATGTAAAAAGTTATATTTTTTGTCACTAGTAGTTAAAATTATACATTAATTTTTATTATATGTAACTTTCATTTTTTTTATTACAAATCATTTTTCATCTGCATTCTCAATTATTATAAGATGCTGATTTTTATATTTATCTCGCATTTGTGGTGCACACAATGTAGAGCAGAAGATCAAATATTTGTAAGAAAAGTCGATGATAAGAATACTCAAATTTTTAATAGTAAAATATTAGTTAACAAACAACTATAAGTTGTAATTACGTTGAACTGTTTTTTATTATTAATTTTAAAGAATCAAAGATTTGCATCAATATAATTTGCGAAATCCTTTACGAAATAACATTCTTTCTTATCATTTTGTTTATAATAAAACTTCAAATTTCATTTTTATTTAAAAAATTTTCTCTTCATATTTTACTTTCACTTAAAAGTGTAAAATTTTTCACAAATTATTTTGGCTAATTGTTTATTCTTTACATTTTTTTAATGAGATTTTGCTATTGAACCTTTGAAAATTCTTTCCCCTGTACAAAATACCATTTTTAAGGCTACTTGTTAAAATATGCATGATTAAATCTATATTCGGACCTTTATGAGTATTAAATGTTGGTATCTTACATTGTGGATGTATTGTCTTTATAATCAAGAATTCATATTATACACAAAATATTGTTGACAGCCTTTTAAGCTTTTTTTTAATTGTGATATATAAACTCAAGAGCCGAAACATTATGACCACCTGTCAATAACGAGTTGGCCCACACTTTGGCGTGCTACGCAGCTTCACCCCGCCTTGGCATGGATGCCACAAGTCCTTGGTAGATGGCCGGAGATTTGTACCAGATGTTTAAGCAACGGTCACGCAAATCCGAGATATTGCGAATTGGTGGTCTTTGAACTCTGAGCTGTCGTCCCAGGACATCCCAAATGTGTTCTATAGGATTGGGATCCGGTGAGTTAGGCGGCCAGGATATTAACTGGAATTCAGCATCATGTTCCTGGAACCACTCCCACACAATTTTAGCCTTGTGACAACGGGTGTCGTCCTGTTGGAACATTCCATTTCCAGCTGGAAAAACAGAGGCCATGTAAGGGAGCAACTGGTCCCCAATGATGTTCAGATACCCTGTGGCATTCGTCGTCTGCTCTACCACAACCACGGGTCCCAGAGACGCCCAAGAGAATGTCCCCCAAAGCATAATACCGCCACCACCGGCCTGTGTATGATCTACTGTACATTGAGGGAGCAACTCTTCGCCTGGAAGACGGCGTATCCTGACGCGGCCATCGGCTTGATGAATGACAAACCGTGATTCATCTGACCAGGCAACTCTCTCCCACTGATCATTGGACCAGTCACGATGTTCCCGGGCCCAGCGCTGGCGCAGTTGGCGATGACGCTTGGTCAGCAAAGGCACACGAGTGGGGCGTTTGCTGCGTAGCACCATATCCAACAGTGTCCGCGGAACAGTGTGCTCCGATACTATTCTACTTGGCCCTGCATTGTATTGGGCTGTCAGCTGAGCCACTGTCTGGCTCCGGTTTTGCTTCACCATGCGAGACAGTCACCGACGACCTTTTTCTTTGATAGCGTGTGGACGTCCAACACCATGTCGTCTATTGCTGGTTTCACCGTCATTCATCCACTCTGCATATGTACTAACAACAGTAGATCGCGAGCAACCCACGAGTCGTGCAGTTTCGGAAATAGTTGTCCCGAGCCATTACAATCTGCCCTCTATCAAAGTCGCTTAGATCCGCAGCCTTTCCCATCACACACAGTAAGTAAGTGAAAGAATGATTCTTCAGTCTCTCCAGCAGCAGTTAAATACCACTTCCACGTCCTCCAGGCGAGTTCATTGCAAAATGTAGGTGTGGTCATAATGTTTTGGTTCTTGAGTGTATTTTTTAAATGTACTGTAGCTGCCGAAATGTCACTGTTTATCATTTGATGGCTGCGTTGTGTGTTACGAAGGAATACATAAAGAACGAACAACAAGCATTGCCTTTGGAATATTTATTATAAGGAATGTATTTGAATTAACACTTGGTATACATATTTAAAAACAAACTTTTTTTTTGATGGATGAATTTTATTTTAGGAATTGGAAAAATGATTTTGTCTTGAAGGAAAAAAATGAAAGAATATTTTTATCTCAACTCGAAACGAATCTCCGGTCGTTTCTTTAATGTGAAAAACCAGTTTGGTGGGCATTTTTATACTATTTCTATTTCTATTGTATTTTAAATGAACGATGATACTCAATACTTGTTATTTGTACTTCATGCTTTTCTATTGATTTTACTTTAAAGTCTATTGAGCTTTTAAAAGGACACGAGGCACGTTCACAGTAAAACCAACCGCGCAAAAAATTCTTGCAACGCCGCATTCGGAAGATTCCAGTTAGACTTCATTTCGCATTCAAACATGAACAAAACAAAAAAATAAGGCTTTTCAGATTCGAGCAGGTCTGGAATTTAAATTTAAAGCCTACTCATGTTGATTTTCCACAAAGTTATCGACTTGCAAAACTCAAATACAAGAAAACTAGTGTTTTGTTAGTTAAAATATTTTTCGCGTATTAAATTCATTAAGGAAATCGTTCTGTCATCTTCGATGCATACTTTTCAAAGTAATTTTATAAGTACACTCACAGTATACAACTCAAAAGGCAATATTATTTTGAGAATTTGAACTTCATTTTGCATTCAGATGTGAATGAAATAAAACAATAACTCAAATTAACTTCTCAGATTAGAGCTATTTAAATTTAAAACTTTCTCGTGCTAATTTTTCATAAAGTTCGGAATTTGCAAGACTCAAATATGGCAAAATATAAGAAAATAGCATTTTTCTTAATTAAAATGTAATTCACATGTTAAATTCATTAAGAAAATAAATCTGTCATATTTGATGCATACTTTTTAATTTTATAAGTACATTCACAGTATACAATAAAAGATGTAATATTATTCTGTAAAAAAATTTGAAGACCTTTCATTTACATTTTTGTTACTTAAAAAATTCCTTTTTATTCATAACAATGCTCCTAGTGACTTCCTAGAATTAAGTTACATTTTTAATATTTACATAGAATTAGGTTAATTCACATGTTAACTTAATAAGGTACGTACTGCAAATCGGGGAACTTTGTTGTTTGATCCGGCAAACTTTGGATTCAAAATTGAATTGATTTGAATGCATTTTATTAAAAAGCTTATTCACAATTTTGTGATAATGTTTTCCATGTCATTTTTAATAGTTGTGTATTTTATAAATCATATCCGAAATAACATTTTTTATTCATTAAATTGCTTTAGTGTAAATAAATATCTTCAGACAATGCAGATAAAATTTTCAAGATGCATATTCGAACACTATTTCACCATTTAAGACAGATGAGAAAAGCTATAGAAATTGAAATATCACATAATTATAATTTTCGTTCGTGTATTACATTTTTAGGAACATTTAAAATTAAAATGCGACACAAAAGCTATGAATCTAATTGTTCGCATATTAATGTTACTTCTTCGGGTCCCGTACACAATCATAAACGATCCGTGATATCTCCGACAGTCCGCACCAGGACGAGATTGCGGTGTGATGTTGCAAGACTCAGAAGATGAGCGGCAAAATCATTTTCCATGTTGTACAACATTCATGTAGCGCTGAAGCAAACCCAACAAGTTTTTGAGGAATATTGCAGTGATAGTGTGCACGGATCATTCACATTGCAATCTGAGCAATTCGCACATGCAGATGAGTGAATCGGCTGCAATTTCCAGTGAAGAAATTATTGCAACAAACCTTGAAGAAATAACAGAATAGAAAAATGAATAAATGTCTTTATTTAAAATACTATTTCAACTTGTATACAAATAATACAATTGTCTCGAAATCCAAACTTTCTGCAACCTATTATAAAACATTCTCTGAAAAGAGTCGTCAGGAGTAGGATTTGTTTTTCTTACAAAAATTTGAAAAAAATATTAAATTATATTTAGCAGATAATATATGATATATTTTACCTTAACGAACATTTTATAGTAATACATAAAGGCCTTTAAGTGAATAATATTTACTTTTAAAAATAGTGAAAAGTAAATTTCCAAATGATATATTTATAAAAATGAAGAAAAAGTTTAAAATTGCATTTATATACATATTAAAAATTAATTAATTAATTTAAAAAATCTTTTAAATCTGTGCATTAAATTGTTGGTAATAACAAAAATACATCAATAAAAACTGCTAATATTACATTGCAATATAATTCAGCAAACAATGTTAAAAAAATTTAATTTCACAGAAGAGGCTGCACACAGTTTATTCTTAATCAGAACATTTTATAGAACTCAAAATACTTTGTTCACAACATATTCTGTAGAATAAAGAGAAAATTGAACTTTTTTTTAACTTTTAACACTTATGATTAAAAGGATGATGTTTCGCAATAACATATTAAAGACAGTACGTAATATGAAATGCAAACGAAAAATTCCTTTTTCTGTATTTGTTAAGAAAGTCTTCTGGAAGTCACGTTTTTAAGAAAGTCTATTTGGAGAAAAGGAACTGTAGACAATTTTCGCATATTTACTTTATATGAATTTTCTTATGATGCGATAAACCGGTTTTTTGCGAAAACGCTTTCTGGCATACATCACACACAAACTGTTTTTCTTCAGAATGGGTTAACAAATGAGCAGTTAAACTCGATTTTTGTGAAAACCCCTTCTGGCATCTTTCGCATACAAATGGCTTCTCTCCGGTGTGGGCTCGGTAATGGTTTTGCAAAGATTCCTTGCGAGCGAACGCCTTATTGCACAACTCGCAGGAATGAGGTTTCTCTTTCGTATGAGTTCTCAAATGTCGCCTCAGAGTTGATCTATGGGCAAATGCTTTTTCACACAAACGGCATCTGTGCGTCTTCTCTTTGGTGTGAACAACCATATGGCTTTGAAGGTCATTCTTTCGAGAGAAGTCCTTCTTGCATATGTCGCATACGTGAGCTTTAGTTCCCTCGTGAATTAGAAGATGTTCTTTTAAATTGTTTTTTCTAAGAAAGCTTTTGTTGCATATGTCACACGCATGAGGCTTCGGTCCCGAGTGGCAAAGGGAATGCTCTGTCAATTTCCGTTTCTGATCAAATCGTTTTCCGCAACAAGAAAAATAATTCTTTTCCACAGTTGGTCCACCAAGCTCAGCCATTATTTTATGCGTTTACCAAAGTACTCGATTCACAGAGAAAAAAGTTTTTTATAAAATACAATGAGAAAGAGACGCGAATTTTATATTGATATAAATAAATTCTTTTTAATAAACTGAGAGATACTCGTAGCAAATTTCCTTACTTTCATCTCATTCTTGTAGCTGTTAAAGTGCCAGCAAATGAAGAAAATGCCGTAGTATTTGTATTTCTGAAAAACACGATTCATCCAAATAAGCTTTTCTTGGACATTCAGAGATGAGCGTTTCATAAGTGTTCGGAAAAGGGTTGCAATTCTATAAAATTCGAGGCTTATTAAACACCGATTAGGTGTTTGAAGGTACAATATACAATAGAAGGTCAAGTTAATAATTGAAAACACAAAATGGACATTTTTTCCATCAAGACTTTTTACATAAAAACAACCTTCAAATAACCAGATCACATTTTCAGTCACTTGTGTTAACGGAGCAAGTGTACCACGAATACGTCTTGTCAAAAACGAGGACAGGCACTATAAATCTGTGGGCTGGAAAACTCTCTTGTAGAGATTGAGGAGCCAGGGCATGCATCCAGATAATACTAGAATGAGAAAGAAATGCGGATTATACAACGGTATAAAAGATTTGCATTAATGTACCTTGAATTCATTAGACCTATACCTCTTATAGACCCTATCCCCCCCCTCCCCTCCAACGATTTTGGACTCAGCCAATTCCCCTTTCTCACGTTTTCTGCAGTTTTGAAGTCTTCCCCGCCGATCCCCCCGGCTTATTGTTACAAATTTACGGGAGACATCCCCCCAGACCCAGATTTTTTTTTACTCGATTTACACCAATACAACTAACTTTTTTACATAATGCTTTTATATAAATTTACTATTTTATAAATCATAATATTACCAAGTTATGGGGTAAATTCACCAACGCAGAATGCATCCTAGCAATGAAATACACAAATTCTAGGCTTAATGTATTAACTTGCATTGCTCATTAAGCAGCATCCTTTGCAATAATGCATTTCAATTATTCCATCATGCAGAAATCTTGCCGATCTCTTCGATGAATGCGGCATCTTTTGGTCGGGTAAGTGAAGCTAAACACAAGACTTGACTGAATTTTTTACGTACCGTAATAAAAACCAATCACATCATTCAACCTGGGGGGAAAAACCCACATGCGTTCAGTCAGCCTCAGACTTATGAAAGAAATGAAACCGTTCGAGGCTTGAGGTTATTGTGCAATGTATTCTACTCAGGGCCGGATTCAGATGAAAAGAGGCCCTAGGTTATTCCACTTATGAGGTCCTTTCACGTCCCATTTTTAAGTTTGTAAATTACATGGGAGATAGTAAAATACATCATTACTGTGATATATATCAATATGTTAAATGAAACATGCTGTGGTGGGTACTAATCTTTAGTACTTATTTAATCTTATTGGTACTTTTTCTTGCGTTTGCAAGCTCCACTTTCAAATCTCTTACTCATTCTTAGATTATCTAGAACAAAATATTTGAGTTACTAATTATTGTGCATAAATAAAAGTTAAGAAGTTATCTAGAATTCCGCGAAATGAAAATATTGTCAAAAATTTTTTTTTTCAATAGTCTATAAACTCTTCACTAAAGTATTGAACACAAAAGGCGAGAATCAAATGATCGTGTATGCAATCCTAAAATAAGAATCTTTTTTAATAACATTAATACGTATTTCAGATTATCGACTTAATACGAATATGAGGATGATTTGTGTTGGTGCGAAGCAGCCGCTAGCTTCTATTTTGAGTTGGAGTCCTTTAAAGTTATGAGATAATACATTGAAAAACAAAGCAGGTAAAGACTAATAGGTGACTTGCCCATATATATATATATATATATATATATATAAAGAATTAAAAGAAAGAGACACATAAAGTTTTGAAGTAATCTAAGCAAATCGAGGAAGGTTTTTAGTTATTCATTTTTTATTCTTTCATTTCTATTTAATATATAAACATATAAAAACAAGTAATAAGTAGAGTTGGAGAAAAAGGTTCGAGATAAATACAAGTAAAGAGATAGAATTAATCTAAAACATAAAAAGAAGTACAACATAAGGAGAAATGATTGCGAAAACGCCTTGGGTAAAATAACGTAATACGAATATAACCGAACATTGTGATATTAATAGGTCTGTTCGTTTGTCTGTTCCAATCCGCACTTTATTTGTGCAAGAACAAACCAGAGCTTAGTAGCATAAGCCACGTCAATATTTGCCATAGCAATCAGTGAACGTATGAAGTTTACTTTGGTGCAATCTAGTATATACAAATGAACAGACCCAATGAGCCGAACGCGTTGATCTTAACCAATACATTTTTATGTTTGTCTATTAGTCATATGTGTAGAATTTCTCCTCATTTTCGATTCAGTGTTTTAGTGTTTTTAGAATAGTGTCATTCTAATTTTACTAACAATTTGAATGTAGGCCCCTGTCGATCTTGAGGCCCTAGGCTTAAGCCTAGTTAGCCTACAGGAAAATCCGATCTTGATTCTACTGAAATATGTTCCTAGGAAGGCATAGAAAAATTAATAGACAGTTTAACGAAAGTAACAATTTAAATACGTGTGAAAAATTGGATAAATATTTCTCAACTTTTAATATTTTATTTCATAAAAATATTTTAAGGCTAGATCTAAATTACCAAGATACAGTAAATGCAGAAATTCTTCAAAATTAATTTCGATGTCGATATTTCTATTTGTATTCATCTATCATTACTGTATGTATATATCCGTGATGCAACCGAACTTAAAAGAATTTTATCTTTGATTCACTTGAAATTAGAAGAAAACTGGTGATTCGGAATCCACTTTAAACTGTAGGTCCCAGTCTGTTTATCCCATGGGTGCACAAAATGACAGTAGAGCAACAAAGCAAATATTTTCAGTGTTTGGATTTTTTCCCCAACCAGTTTATTTTAAGGCTGCAATTGCGAAAATTTTTTTTAAAAAAGTTAACAGATAAAACAAAATTTGACACCATCAATAACATTCACATTACTTTTTTCACTGCACATCTATGGGTGTTTTATCCCACTTGCGTGTATTATGAACAATCTAAAAACGGATATTGAAAGCGGACATTGCCTCCCCAGGTCTGTTTTGAAACCCTCAAATTGGATTCCTCGTGTGTAATTCCCATAGCAATATCTTAACATAATAAATTGTTCTGGAAAATGTAGAGAAATATTTATTTGACAACAAACTTTAGAGCAGTACAAAAAAGGAATATTTTTGTTATTAGCTCAACCATAAAATGTTTTATCTTTTTGAACTTTTAATTTCAGCTGAAATGGAATTCATTTATTGACTATGTCACAAACCAGATTGTATACTGAATACACACATACCACTTAAATTAAAATGTATCAATATATATAATAAACTGGAATATCATGCAATATATTTTTGTCTTTTTTATTTATAATGAATAACAGGATAGAAAAATGTTTTTCTGCATTATAGTTAAAATGCTATTTGAAATATTGTAATATAAAAGATTTTATTTTGATAAAGTTTTAACAATAATTGCTTTTATCAATCCCTATGTGCACTTTTAAATGAAATTAGTCTCCAAGTTAGTAATGTAGTTTTAAAAAAAAGAAAACCCCAAAATATTACAATATATATTTAAGCAAGGATCTCAATCTAGGTTTCTTTA
>BPLQ01013294.1:789168-808427 GCA_021605075.1 Caerostris darwini | reverse complement strand
AAACAATGACAATATGCAAATTTTTAACTGTTTAAAAAAATTGTTTTATTGTATTTAATGACTGGTCACGTTTGTCTAAAGATGGATAACTTTTGTAAAATGAATCTTTACTGTTTCCTAGATAAATTTTTGAATCTAAGATACATCAAAACATTCTTACACTATAAATTATTGAACAAAACTATGACAATATGCAAATTTTAAAAATGATTTTTTATGTGCACTGACTGACCACATGTGTCTGTGTTACTTTAACTTTAGTGGTAATTTCAAAATGAATCTGACTGTTTCCAAGATGTTGCTGAATCTAAGATACATCAAAATAATTTTTTTAAATCTCGTTTTATTGTATTAATGATTAAATAGGAAAACAATGACACTATGAAAGTTATTAACAACGTTTAAAAAAAATTTTTGTGTGTGTGTAATGACAAATCGAGATTAACAAGCCACATGAGTTTATTCATTGGATATGTTTGACAAAAAAGCAATGATTAAAATATAATTTGGTGCCTTCAGATGCGCTTAATTTTTATTTATAATAAAATAGAAAAAAGTAGCAGTAATAATAAATATTCAAAAAATTATTAACATTCCTAAAAAACTTTTGTGTGTATGTGTGTGTCATGATATGAATTCTTCTTGACTATTAGATAAATATTAACTAAGCCATTTCTTAATTTCCCGTAATTGTTTAAAGTTGTTTATGTAACCACAATACCAGAAGGGTGTAAAAAAATTTTCAAAGTTTTTTTGTCTTTGTAAATAGTTATTAAATAAAACAACAATTGTATTAGTCTTTTATTAATCAACTAAAAGTTATTACAAAATTATTATTATTATATATTACTATTAACTAAAAACTATGTGACTACATGTGTCTCATGATAAATTATATTGACAAGCAATATATTAACAAATTAGCTGCGAAATTTATATTTTAAGATACTGTATTAAGTCATGAAAGTTATAAAGTTAAAATATTATTCTAGATATTTTTAACAATGTTAAAAGATTTCATATCAATTTCCTTCATTAAAATGTAACAACTTTAATTGAAGCAACCAAAATAAGTAAAAAAAACCCAATCTTTTATCAATAAGAAGTATATAATTATACTCATTACATATATGGTTTCAAAAAATAAACACATATATAGTATAATATAACATAATCTTACAAAAGCGACTTTCAATGTTAATATTTTAATTATCTTAAGCCATAACATTCTATATATGTCTAGGATAATATGTATTTAAATAGATTTTACATCGATTACTTTATAACGGAAAGGTTTTCGTAGTTTGTGTTTGAATATCTTTAATTGCAATCTACACTGCTAATAGCGAAGCATTTTTCTTTTCACCTTTTGAATAAATATAATTAAACTTTTATTATGAAAAAGATCATTAAAATAAAATTTCCAATTTCTACAAATTTAACAACAATTACTTGTGTTAAATTATTTCATATTGAGAAAAACAATAAAAATCTGTTACAACCGTCATTAACATTAAAAATTTAAATTTAATTTTCTAATTGTATTTTCTAAGAAATCTAATTTCTTCAAAAAAAATTGCATAATGTATTCTTAGACACAAAATACATATGAATTCTTAAATTTGTTATTATAAAAGAAAAATTTGTAAACACTTTTTTTTATTCAAAGGATAATTGAAGATATATAATGCAAAATTAAATGTATCTTACGAATTCATTTATGAATTATGATTGAAAAAAAATATATTAGCTTTATAAAACAAATTTAGGTTGCAGAAATACATATTAACTGAACATTCAATATTAATCCGATGGAAATTTAACGGTAAATAAAATTTTAATCCAATTTTTTTTATTTATAATTCCATTACTTATCACTTAGTATTAAATCTTAGAGGTTAACAGTGAGTCTTTATTGAATTACTGTTAAATATTAATTTGAAAAACTCGTTGTTTTCTCCAATACATATGAAATATTTATCGAATTTCTTCACTTGTTAACTAAAGCAATTTCTAAATAAGTCCTAATTTATAAGCTAACTATTATTTTCAATAGATAATTCTGTTTATTTTGTATTCATAGGTTAAAAAAATCTGATTGATTATGAATTCATTAATTATGAATTTATTGATTGAAATTATTGATTATGAATTTATACTGAATATGATAATATTTAAGCGAACATAAAAATATTTCGACATAAGAAATTCGATATGAGACGCTGCAATTTTACTCGCAAATACTTTATTCAAATATTACTTTATTCAAATACTGAGTTCAATATATTATTCATTAAATGTAAACACAGAATACATTTCCTAATAACGAAGTAACGCTTGTTGTGAAATATCTATCGAATTTTTTCACTTGCTAATAACTAACTCAATTTCTAAACAAGTCCTAATTTATAAGCTTAAATAATATTTTCAATAAATAATTATGTTTATTTGGTATTCGTGCGCTAAAAAAATCTGCTTGATTATGAATTCAATAATTATGAACTTATTGATTGATTGAAATTATTGTTTATGAATTGATTGAATATGAATTTATTACATGTGAACATTCAGATATTTCGATATTCAAATTTAGATATTAAATGTTGCAATTTTACTCTCAATTGTTTACTCTCAATTTTACTCTCAATGTTGCAATTTAATTATTTTATTAGTTCAACATATTATTCATTAAATGTAAACACAGAATATATATTATATTTCAAATAACGGAGTTTGTATTCAATAATTATAATAAAATATATTTAACTTTTCGAACATATATAAGATATTCTCTAGTTTTTAATTCTTCTCAAAACTTTAAAATCCCATGTAGGTTTTACAAAGATAAACAATGAAAATAATCCATGTTATTATGGAATAATAATCCATGTTATTATAGAATAATAATTCATGTTATGAAACGAATAAGAATCCACGTTATTAAACGAGTATGATTAAAATTATAAAGTTCAAATAATGCATCTATAAATAAACTATGAAATAAAATTTAATTTTTGAACATAAAAAGAAATTTAAAAAATTCCACAATTGTATTTGAAAAGGAATTGCTCTGATAGATAAATAGATTTATAAAAAAATATTAAATTATATTTTATTAAAAAATTAATTAATAACACTAATTATTTCATTAAAAAATTATAATATTTAAAATTTCTTAAACTTGGAATTTGTTAAGTTTATCAAATTTTACTTATGAAACAAATAATTGTTTAAATATTTTACAATCGTATTTATATTGAATGTTTACAAAATTGCAAATTATTTTTTTATATCAAAATACTATTTGCACTGTTTTACTGTTAAAATAATTAATTAATTTAATTTGTTTACAAACTATTTTGAATTTTTTAAAAACATCTATATTGCAAAATATTTTTAGCCATCAAAATAATATTGAATTTTAGAAAATATGGAAAATCTAAAAGTTTTCAGTTAAAAAAAGTTTTCAGTTTAAAAGTTTTGAAATAGTTTTACTTTTGAAAAAATTTCAACTGAAAATTAGGAAACGGAAGATGATGGAATGATGGTGGAGATGAAGAATTTACTGTAAAAATATTAAAAATAATAATTATTCTAAAGAATTAATATTTTTTTTATAAAACACACAATTTTAATCACTATATTTAAATCAGTTTTAACCCATAGTACTAGCTAGAATTAAAAAATAAATGCAACCTTTCAAAATATTATTCAAATTCCATCAAGCACCATATTTCATGGGCGAAAATTTTATAGTAAAGTAAGTTATTTATGTTTGTTTATCAAAGTAATAAACTTCTGGCTTTAAATTTAAGCTTTACCAAATAGGTAAAAACACTTAACTGAAATTTTTTAAACGATAAAAAACTGTTGATAGATAAGTTAATACAATAACACAAATTTTGAACTAACTTCTATATAGCTCAATTTTTAAAGAAATCCAAATGATTCATCAGCGTCAAAATATTACGCCAACCTAAATTTCAAATATATTTCTAGATTTCAATGTCAAAATGCCAATTTATATTTTATACTGAGATATTAATTTATGAATGAACAACTGATAAATAAACACTGAATTAAATTTTAAGTTATTCAACATTTAGTTAAATTTTATTAGATTAAATAGATCACCACAAAACACTTCGACTTTTTAGGGATTATTATGTTTACCTTTCAAATCATTCAACAACTGATTATATCAAATTAGCTTTCAATTTTGATCAAAATAAAACATTATTTTAAAAAATTAAAATTAAATGTATTATGATATTCAAAAATAATAAGCTGACATAAATTTCATATTAACTTCAGTATGCCACGATAAATTTGTTTTATAGTTTCAATAAACAAAACAAAGCAAGTACTTACCAGGTCTTGGTGTATTCCGTTTTACTTGCATCCATTTATAAGGTGTTTGTGTAGCCGGTGGTGGTGGTTGTTGTTGCGATAGTGGTGGTACCACTGCTGTTCTGTGATACGGAGTTAGGCCGTTTACTACCTGTTGGCAATCGGCAGTTGAAACGGGTAGCTGAGGTTCATAGACATCACCGCTATGGAATGATGAACCGTACATATTACCAGGCGTTCGATTCATGCTGGCGGTGTGATGATGCTGATGGGCCATGTTTTGGAAGGATGGATTATGATATCCTGCCGCCATGTAATCTGTATTGCTCGGCAGACTGTACTCGAAAGAAGGTTGGGGAAAGTAGGTCTGTGTTGGAATGTAAGCCTGCTGTTGACAATGCGAAGTACCGTTGCTGTGTGCGTACACTGATGAAGGTTGATTAGCGTCCAGATTAGTGTAGCTCCGTCCGTTGGACTCGTTTATAATCTGTGGTGGCAACTGGCTGACCGGGGGTTCCGCCGGCTCGGAGTAGCCGTAGTGGTGGTGTTGATCTCCGCTGCCGTACAGCAGTTTGGTGTCCCCACCGCCGAAGTAGTGCTTGGTGTCAGCTCCGTACGTATAATCCAGCACGGGAGGTTGCTGCGGACAAGCTGCATAGGCAGGATTCGTGCCGTTCATCATCATCTTTCAAAACGTCCCTTTTTTCTTCTTCAACACAATTACGAATCCTTCAAAATAAAAATAAGTTTTATTATTATTACTCTTTTTCTTTTTTCTTCCCCCTCTCGCCAAGTTAGAGAATAAAAGCCCCGCCAGTAAATTAGCTGTCTGCCGTGGTACAGATAAATCGGAAAGTAAATGGATGAGAATTCATGCTGCCTCGGCTTGCAGTTGACAGAAAAATATAGGAGTTCTGCTGACGGGTTGTGAGTGAGTGTGTGTGTGTAGCCCGGACGGGTAGTGGGAGGGGTATGGCAAACGGTCACGTGGCCGCCGGTTGGACCAATGGAGAACGGCCCGCGTGATAGATGGAGTGACAAGTTACTCTTTTTTTTTTCTTCTTCTTCTTTCTTTCTGCGAGTTGAGCTGGCTCTTACTTCTCGGAACCGCCGAAGTCCGTCCACTTTTTGCTCGAAACTCGTACGCGTTCCTTCGCTGGGTCCAAAAAAGAACCTTCTTTCTGGTAATCGCATGTACTGACTGACTGACCACTTGGACCTGCGCGCGCTACTCTGTTGTCATGACAACGACTGGAGTGGTGAGGGGGGAAGGTGGAAACGGGAGAGTGTTCGAATGGGTAAAGGGGGGGAGGGAAGGTATTTTTCGAGTCAACAACTGCTTGGGCCGGACAAGCGGCGGAGTTTTCTTCTTCTTAACGCCTTGTTCTTTACGGTTAAGGATTTCGCAGTTTTTGCACCGGAAAAAAAATAGTTATATGTGTCATTTAAAAAGTTTTTCTTTTCTAATTTTCCCCTTTTTTTCGGAAATAGGGAAAATATCTAGAAAAGGACAAGAGAGAAAACGCCTGCTGACTTTACAGGTAAGAATTTTCTCATTAGTATCTTTCTAAGCAGTATAGTAATTGTATTTGAAGCGCATCAAAATTTTACTTAAGAGAATTTTTTTTTAATTTTATAAATTAATGTTTAATTTACTTTAAAGATTTTTGGAAACAAATATTTAGAAACTGTGAGAAATGTAAAACAAAGTCTTTAAAGAATAAACAATATTTTCCTAAGAAGTATTTTTTTGTATATAAGATATCTGGTATACAAATCTACGAAACTAATTTAACAACAACATTGAAATTTTCAACTTAAGTTAAAAACCTAAAGGTCTACCTCACCTAAAGGTTCAATTCAATTTCATTAGCCTTCATATTATAGATTTAAATGTAGACCAAATTTATTTCTAAATAGATATATAGAAGCTAAAACTCTATTGAATATGCAAGATTAACAATCAAAAATATGTGTCATAGCCATTTTTTTTTTCTTCTATTATTGACAAAATCACCAGCTTAAGCCTACAGAAACTTTAGGAAAATATTTTAAAACACAAAACTTGATAAAATAATTTTATCAAACGAATATTTCTTTATTACGAATCACAATTGCAACGTGAAATTTTTTTACACATATAAAATTTTAGATCATTTATTTATTTGAAATTGCTTAGATTTCAGAAGATATTACTGAGGGAATGATCTATTGATAAAATATGTATTACAAATGAGAAGTCATAAATTTTGCGAAAATAAGCAATGCATATTTCTAAATTTTAAAAGTTTCAACAATTGTAACTTAGAATTTCTCTTTACATGTATTAAAATTTAAATATTTAAAACTGTCCATAGTTCAGAAGATATTACTGAGGGAAGGATCCATTGATAATATATTGCATATATGTATTACAAAGGAGAAGCGACAGATTTTGCGAAGATAAACAACGCACATTTCTAAATTTTAGACCTTTAATTTCTCTTTATGTGCATTAACATTTAGATATTAAAACTGTCCATATTTCAGAAGACATTGCTGAGAGAATAATCTATTGATTATTTAAAATGTGTATCGCAAAGGAGAAGTCACAGATTTTGTGAAGATAAACAATGCATTTTTTAAAAGTCCTTTCACAGAATGTTTATCAATTTACTGTTATGAATTACAGCAGTAATTTTTTTTATTTTAAAAACTTATTAATATACAACTTAGATTAATTTAGCAATGTCCAAATTTATAGAATAAATTTATTGAACTAAACAATTAATTAATTACTAAATTTATTGAATTATTTTTTTTAAAACTTATTAATATACAACTTCAGATTATATATTTAACAATGTTCAAATTATGATGTCCATATATCTAAATTTTCAGCCTTTCGACCCCAGAAAAATGTCAAAGGAGAGTTTTTTCTTCAAAACCATTACAGAAGTAACTCCAAAGTTCTCAATACTAACTTAAAACTTTAGGTTATGTTTTTAATAACTTCCAAACATATTTCATACTAGATTTATTGAGACATCTACTCAATAAACAATCAAAAATGAAGTTATGAATTTTTCGCTTTTCTAAATTTCTAGTCTTTCAGAAAATTTAAAAAAAAAAAAAAGATATTCAGGTAAAAATTTATTTTTTTACCTATACTTTTCCCGACTGTTTCATTCAAAATAATATTAAAAAAAGGTAACCAAACACGCAACTGTACTCTCACGCGATTTTTTTCCTTCCCTGTATGAAAAATAAGAAGGCTGGTTTGGAAGGAAGGTTGCAAGTCATTTTAAAATTGTCGTTGCTTTTTGAGGCGGGGCTGATGTTACCCCTGCTGCTTTTCAAAGTCTGCCTGAACGTGCAGAAACGCATTTACCTCCACGAAAAGTGTTCGTGTTGTTTATTCTCAGAAAACAATCAGCAGACAAAAAGAAACGCGTTACACTTCAATATGTGCTGTCGGTAGCAAAAACTGTCACCCTAGGCTTTTGTCACGAAAACAATAATGTGCCTTTATGGAACTCAATGGTCCAGAGTCAAAATTCAATAGCAACTGTTGTTAGGACAGATATTTCCTTGAACAGTGGCAATAGTTGCATTGTTTACATAAACGCATGCAGGGTTTACATAAGCGCACCAATGTTATACAATGTAAGCATTTTGTTTGGGATATATGGTGGTTTAAAAGGGTTCATGGGATATTTCAAAAGAAATTCAATAATCCGCACCAATGTTATACAATGCAAGTGCTTTGCTAGGGATATTTCAACATAAATTCAATAATGTGCACCAATGTTGTACAATGTAAGCACTTTGTTTCGACTATATGGATTTAAACGGGTTCATAGGATATTTCAACAGAAATTCAATAATCCGCACCAATGTTATACAATGTAAGTACTTTGTACATGATATTTCAACAGAAATTCAATAATCCTCATCGATGTTATACAATGTAAGTATATTGCTAGGGATATTTCAACAGAAATTCAGTAATCCGCAATAAAGATAGAAGGAAACCACTCCTTAAGCATTTTGCAAAAAGCCTTAAAGTAGACAGCGTTTGTAATGCATGTAAAAATCATCTATAATTTAGATTTTTTTTATTGAATTTTGAAATAAAACCCCTCAGAATAATATAATATTTAATAAATATAATTTAACACAAATTTTGAAACAGAGCATTGTATTATTTTTTGCTAGAAAAATTCTTGTATATTAAAATACTTCAGTCATCTAAATTATGTGTATGACATTTATCCAACCAAGTTAAAATATATTTAATGCTACTATTTGAAATATAAAAACATAAATATAATAAATCAGTAATCATGTGTCACAAAAATAATAATGGAATTTTTATGGGATTCATTGGCCCAGAGTCACAATTCAATGGCAACTATTCTCAGGATAGATATTTCCTTGAACATTGGCAACAGTTGAATAGTTTACATAAATACATGCAAGATTTACATAAGAGCACCAATGTTATACAATATAAGTACTTTGTTTTGGGATATTTCAACAGAAATTTTGTGCATTCAGATTCTATAATCCCCAATAAAGACAGAAGGAAACCTCTCCTTCTTAAGTTGCAAAAAGTCTTAAAATTTAGATATGTAGACAGAATCGGTAACACACGTAATAATTTTTATGGGTAATTTAGATTTTTTTATTGAATTATGAAATCAACATCCCCTCAGAATAATTATAATAATTAATAAATATAATTTAATGCAAATTTTGTGACAGAGGATTTTTTTTTTTTTTTTTTTTTTGCTGCAAAAATTCTAGTACTTTAAAATACTTCAATCCTCTAAATTGCATGTATGACATTTATCCAAATAAGTTAAAATATAATTAATGATATGATATGAAATATAAAAATATAACTGTAATAAATATGCAGTATAATAAATCTACAATGTAATAATGAAATGACAGAGGAATACAATTCCTTTTTATTGCAAAATAAATCTATGAAATATTTCATTAAATTGTGCACATTTTCATTAAATTGCAAAAAAATAATTGCAATTTAATTATAGTGGAATATTTTGCTATAAATAAAATAATTTTACTATAATCAAAATTTATTATACTGTAAATTTTAATTATAGTGCAATATTTTATTAATTTTATTAAATTTCACCATTAAATTGAACACAATATTTATACACAACCTGGCAATATTAGATGGGCTATATAACAGTTTTGTGCAAAAAAATATTATGAGAAATTGAATGAGATAAAATTTACTATCTTATATATTTTCCCCGTTTAAATAAAAACAAATTTATTTTTATTACTATTTTATCATAGAAATTATAAATAATATCTTACTTCGCTGAAGTATTATTTAAAAATAAATACACTTTATTGCATATTTTATAAAAATCCAATTAAAAAAAATCCAAGAACTTATTTTCATCTTTAAAATATTGCCAATGTCAACATACCTTTGCAGAATGTTGGTACTTCGGACGTCTGATATAGTTGAACTGTATCGCACATGAACTCTATTGCTACTGGACTCGAAATGTTTCCAGGTTTTACCCCAGGGGGTTCTTCCACCCCCCTAGAAAAAGGATCGATGGTTGGTGCGTGCAACGTGAGAGTCCTCCCCTGTCCCCCCCCCCTCGTCCCCCCTTAAATCGTTTGCTGTTGATGAATATTAAGCAAAGTGGAAGTGGAGAGGGAGAGGGAAGTGCTTTAACAAGGATCAGGAAGGATTATGGAAAATGTTTTCCCTCTTGTTGTTAAATTGAGGCTCACAGATCCGCGGTGCTCCCCCCAGTGAAGATATTGAATTGAATGAGTTTTATAGGCGATTTAACTTATCAAATTAACTTAAATCTTGTGTGAGATTTAACTTAATTGATTAATGATTGGAGACTCTCTCTATTTACCATAATTTTAAATGCATCAATGTTCTTTTTTTTTTTTTTATCTGTTTGAGTCATCTGTTTTGAAAATATTTTCTCTTCCTTTTTTGTCATACAAATATATTTTTTTCCTCCTTGTTAATTAAAATTGATAAAATGATATTATTTGTAGAGTTGAAACATATCGAATGAGAGAGTAAAGAAGCAATTTAATATTTATCCAATTGATTTAAATATACTTGAGAGTTTTCTGAATGCCCTATTTGCCCTAATTGTAAATTTACCAATATGTAATTTTAGTGTTATATCAATTTTTTTGCTCTAGTTTATTGTGTAATGTCATGGTATGTGTGTGTGTATATATATATTCATCCTTGTTAAATTAATCTTCATAAAATAACAACATTTGTAGAGTTAAAGTATATCGAATAAATGAGGCAGTAGGCAATTTAATATTTATCTAATTGATTTAAATATTCTTGAGAGTTTTCTAAATTCATTATTTACCATAAACCAAATATATATATATGTATATGTGTGTGTGTGTGTGTGTGCACGGCTTCAATTTACATCCAAATTTCACCAAAGTTGGCAGTGATACTTCTAATACAAATCCTAGATCAATTGAAATAAGAAGTTCAAAATTGTTCCACGTGTAAAAAACTATATATATCATAATTGTATATATATATCATAATTGTAACCAATGAATTGCATCTACATAAAATTTTGTTTAAAAAATAAGAAAAGATTTGCTTTACGATTTTACCACTGCGGATGAGTTAAGAAACAAACACTCGGGTTTCTGTTTCTCCAAATGTCAATAAGGTTTCGAAATTTTATAACCATAGGGGTGAGTTTGGGAGGGGATATATAGTAAGAAGGAGATAGAAATTATTTATATAAGTAGAGCGTTTTGTTGAACTTCATACTGGTTTTTATTGTTAAATTTGCAATGCCGCCTAAAAAAAGCAAACTATTCAATTAGACACTAGCTCTGAAAAAAGCGTATATGCTACCTTAAACAGTTGCGAATCTAAATTAATAAGTTTTATTTTCTGAAGCCCTACAACACTAAGGTAAAATTGCACGTATAGTATATATAATTGTTGAAGATCCGAAGCGTACATAAAAAGCAACAATGGAGTTAAAAATCATATACTGAATATAGGAATAATTTTTTTTTTGTACAAAATATACAATGACAAGATGCGAAAAGGTGTTGTTCAGAAAATCCATAAAACGTTAAATAAATCAGAAACTTTGTCAAAGTATTACTTATTAAAATATAATATATTATAACTATTATTAAAATATTACTTTGTCAAAAAATACATACGCTACAATATATATATCCCTTTTATTATCCAAGACATGATGGAATTGATAATTGATAAAAGATATTGCAATTTAGCATTAATCTAATTTATTTAAATATCCTTCAGTGTTTTCTCAACTTTTATTTAAAGTATTTGTGAATGCACCAATGATTCAGTTTCAATGTTATGTATTTTTAGCATTAATACTTTTACCATACCAATTTTATTTGTAAAAAATTCCTCCTCTTTTGTAAAATTACGATTCACAACGCCATAATGTTTATACAGTTAAATGATACTGAATAAATGAACCACCAGTTAGCCATTTAGCAAGCAGCTAACTATTTTAAAAATCTGTGTGAAAGTTTCCTTAATCCTTTATATTCACAAAGCCACGATATTTGTAGAGTTAAAACGTTTGAAATGAATAAGCCAGTAGGCAATTTAGCAATCAAATAATTGATTTAAATATACTAGAATGTTTCCTCAACTTTTTATTTAACTTAATTATAAAAGCACTGATTAATTTCAATGTTAGGTTCAATGTCACCAATGGTTAGTTAGTGATTAATTGACACCAATGATTAATTTTTATATTATTCTGTTATACGGCTTATTGTTATGTATCTATTATATATTCAGAGCTAAAATATTTTTTCTCATTTTGTAGAGGTTCCGAAAAATATGATTCTCCTTGATGTAGAAGATATTGGATTGAATGAATTTTATAGATAATTTAACTTTAACTTTGATTTTAACATTTATTCTCTATATTAATGAAGCATCAATCTTTAATTTTTATTTAGTCTTTTATTTGATATACAAATATTATTGCAACAAAATTTTTTTGCTATTTGTCGTTAAATTACGATTCACCACAATAAGTAAAATAAGTATATTGAATGAATGAGCCAGTAATCAATTTAACATTCAGCTGATTAATTTAAATATCTATCAGAGTTAGCTGTATATTCGCAAAGCCACGATATTTGTAGAATTAAAACATTTTGAAAGAATGAGCTAGTAAGCAATTTAATATTAAGCTGATTAATTTAAATATCTGTGAGAGTTTTCTTTATATTCACAAATCCACAAGATTTGTAGAAATAAAAATATTGTGAATGAATGAGACAATAAGTAATTTAGTATTCAGATCATTAACTTAAATATCTGTTAGAGTTTTATTTATATTCACAAAGTCACAAGATAGGCAGAATCAAAACATTTTGAATGAATGAGCCAGTAATCAATTTAACATTCAGCTGATTAATTTAAAAATTTGTGTGAGTTTGTTTTATATTCTCAAAGCCATGATATTTGTAGAATTAAAACATTTTGAATGAAGGAGCCAATAATCAATTTCGTATTCAGTTTATTGATATAAATATCCTTGATAGTTTTTTCAACTTTTTATTTTATTTTTCCAAATATTTCTTGCTCATAAAATTACAATATTTGTGATATTGTAAAATATTGAATGAATTGGTCAAGTTCTGTAGGCGATTTAATATAAAATTCATTGATTTAGCGATTTACAAATTTTTTTTAAATCTTTTATTCGCCAAATTTTAAATATATCAATATTAATTTTAATATTAAATATTTGGAATTTTTTTTGTTGAGATTTAAATCAAATGCCTTTCTTTTCTATTTTTCTTAATCAAGGATTAAACAAAGATATTTGTAGATTCAGAAAATTTATTTTCATTTTAAGAAATGAAGTTGAAAGAGTCATTTTAAGCGATTCACCATTCTGTCAAATGATTCAATAAAGTGCATTATTAAAGTGCTAAAAATTTATTCCACACTTTTGAATGTTTCAATAGTAATTTTAAATGTTTTGTAATTAATTTAATTTCAGTAGTAATAATAATTTAATTAAATAATTAAATAATTATTAATGAATTAAACAATTTTAATTCAGAAGTAATTTAAGTATAGATAATTTAATTTCAGATGTAATAAATATTTTAAATGTTTCAGTTAATTTTTTCAATTTTAAATATACTCCTTTGACTTAATTTAATTTTTCGCAAATAATTGAAAGATTAAATAAATAATTGATCCATAATTCCTCCCATTTTATTGTATTATCACGAAATAAAATTAAATGTTTGTAAATAATTGATTTTATTTTCATTTTTAAATTAACCCCGTAAATAAATTTAGAAACGTACATGTATGTTTGTTACAAAATTACTTTTATTCTATAAAATCATTCTTCAACAATGTCATATGATAAGAATTTCAGTAAAATAGTTCTCTTTTTCGAAACACAAGTTACAATAATTTTAAATAGGGGGCTATATATATTTAAATTTAGGTTTATTATTATTTGATTGATTGCCCTTCTGAGTGTTTTGAGAGTAGTGAATATAGTATTATAGTAAACAAGTAAATATTCTAGTAAACAATACGGGAGTAAATAAAGGAATATTCTAGTAAACAATCTATTTAAGGGAAGGTCTGATCATTTTATTTATCGAAGCAAAATTGGTATTTTAAAAGTGTATTTTCAATTAAATTTTATATATTTTCTATTTTTATTCATCAAACTAATGATTGAAACAATTTAGGGAAAGAGTATTAAATTAAAAATCTCATTATATAGTTCAGTTCTATTTTTTTTTTGGAGATTCTTAATCTTTTGCTTGGATATCAAAGTCATTTATATTGCTTTCACTACTATATTGCCAAATATTTCACTTCTAATTATTTTTTATTTTATAGATTTCATTAATAATGCATTTACATTTAATTCTAATACATATTTTCTAATACATATATTCTAATATATAATTTTGTGAACTTCTTTAACTAATTTTTTGATGATGATGTGTTAACTACAATAGCAATACACATCTGCTATTTTGTTGATTTCCCCCAATAGCAATACACATTTTCTATTTTGCTAATGGGCCACAAATGTATATTTGCATAGCAATACACATTTGTTATTTTGTTAATTTGCTACAACAGCAATACACATTTGCTATTTTGCTAATTTGCCACAATAGCAATAGCAGTACACAATTTTTAAGAGCCATTACTATCTAATGCTTTTTGAGATCTAGTGTCAGCCAACTAATGGCATATAGTTCAAAATTTATCTATAGTTTATAAATAAAGAATATATAATTATTATCTAGTATTTTGTTAACTTAACTGTACCTTTATCTTTTCCTTGTATACTTCACAAAATATCACTTTATCTACAGTGTTGATAGATCATTATATCTCAAATGTCATAAATACGACTTCTTAAAAAGATAAACGTATAGGCTTAGACGATGGTTGCAAAAGCATGGAAAACATAAACACACATACAAAAGAAAAAGTACTCTTGCACAATCTTTCTGCATTTTCATTGGTGGTTAGTGACCGCTGCCACAGAATTAAATAAAAAAAGATGGAAAAGAAACATGTATGCGATTGGTAGAGCAGTGATCGCATTCTTCGCATCTCAACCGGAAACGTCAAATTCAGATGTCAGCCAGCGTTTTTCTGAGTCAGGGGAGGGGATATGTTTCGGGGTCAACAAGTGATACGTCCCAGCTGTGAATATCTTGCTAGGTTTCATTACCCGTCTTGTCAAAATTTATCTCCCCCCCTCTTTCCTTCCCCAGTCAAAACTATTACTATTGTTTTATTTTTTTTTTATTTAAGAGAAGATATTGAGTTTTGAAATAAGAGACATTTCAATTAGGCGTGGTTTTGGGTCAACTTTCTGTATAGCGTTATAAAAACCAGGAAATACTTAATAGCTTCAAAAGATATATAAAATTAAAAAGAATTTATTTTATTTATTAAGTGTATAAAACTGATAATAATAAATTAAATAAATAATTAAAAATAATTTATTTTATTTTATTAAATGCCTAAAACTAATAATAGTAAGCTAATAACTGAACTAACCTAATAATATTAAATGAAATAAAATTAAAAAGATTATTTATTAAGTGCCTAAAACTGATAATAATACATTAAATGAAATAAAAATTAAAAAGAATTTATTTTATTTATTAAATGCCTAAAACTGATAAAAATACATTAAATGAAATAAAAAATTTTAAAAAAATTATTTTATTTATTAAATGCCTAAATCTGAAAATAATACATTAAAATGAAATTAAAATTAAAAAGAATTTATTTTATTTATTAAATGCCTAAAACTGATAATAATAAGCCAATAACTAAACTAAACTAATAATATTAAAAGAAATAAAATTAAAAGGATTTTTTTTTATTCATTAAATGTCTAAATCTGATAATAATACATTTAATAAAATAAAATTAAAAAGAATTCATTTTATTTATTAAATGCCTAAAACTGGAAATAATACATTTAATGAAATGAAATTAAAAAGAATTTATTTTATTTATTAAATGCCTAAAACTGATAATACATTAAATAAAATATCAAAAATTAAACAAAATTAAATTTAAATGTTTTTAAACAAATTAACAAATAAAAATAGCAAACATTTCTGGCATTTAATATTAATTTTTTAGAATATAAACAACATTTTACCTGTATTAATTGGTATAAATTAGGATCCTTAATCAAAGAATAAAGGATGCCTTAGACTTGAGTTAAAAAAATAATTATTAATTTAATTTTCTCTAATTTTTAATTAATTCTAACATACTATATTCATATGAAGGCATATTATACAATTTTGTATTTACTTTCAATTTTTAGTTTATTTTGAATTTTGTTTTCATTTTTTTTTTTAATTATATTTATGACTGCTGATTAAAGTAACAGATGTTTTTATATTGCATCATTCTGACGAATCATCGTTATACTATAAAAATGAAGAATTACAAACCACCTCTACTTTCTTCATCCTTAATTTTTGACATTCTGCGGTAAAATGTTCACAGTTAAAAAATAATAATAAAAAAAAATGTAAAAATAATATTTAATGATAATTTTTTTTTAAAAATGATAAAAAAAAAACAATATTTGAAAATATCATTTAAAAAAATTATAAAATTTGATAAAAAAAATAAATAAATGATAATTTAAACGAATGATATTTGATAAAAGGGATTTTTAAAAATAATAAAAAGATAAAAATAAAAAAAATGTTATTTGATGATATTTTGATTAAAAAAAATGAAAACATTATAATTGATAAATATCATTTAAAAAATGATATACTAGTATGACAAAAAATTATTTTTGAATAAAAAATATGATGATGATAATGATAAGTTTTTTTTAAAAAAAACGATGTAAACAAACAAAAAAAACGATATTTGAAAATATCATTTTAAAAAAATGATAATATTTGATAAAAAAATAAATAAATGATAATTTAAAAATAAATAAATGATATATCTTGAAAATCAAATCTATGAAATATCAAATATCTTTTTTATTCAAAAAATAATAAAAAAAGATATTTTCTATTTTCTATATTTAGAATGTACTTTATTACTGTTTTTCATAGTAGTATTCAGTAGAAAGTACTGTTTTGTATTTTATTACTATGTTAAGAAAAAAGATTATAATATCTAAATAGTCTTATTTTTTTTTTCCGTTAAGTGCTTTTTAATATAATAGATTAGGCTTGTGAATTCCTTATGTGTATTTAAAATATCGGAGAGAATATGAGAAGGGGCACGTTACCACTACGGCATATTCTGAATCAAGACCGTTCTGGATCAGCGATTTTGCCGAATTTTCGAGCTTCAATATAGTTTTAACGGGAATACCATAGATAAATCACTATATATATATTTAAACAATTAAGACATTTGCTTAATTTACGCACATTCTGAATTTGTGTAGGCAATATAAATATTTGACAAAATTATTACGAATTAAAAGCAAATTTAGGAATTCTGAAGGTATAAATCTTCTTATGTAGAGCTGACAACCCTACCTCGTAAAAAGAAATCATCTCCTGTCTCAAAACCTACAAGTTGGCAGACGGCTTTGGCATGTCATGGGGCTGTTGCGCCAATGATGATGATGAAGATTTTTGAATTTTATGCTCCATCTTAATGAAAACTGTTAGTTACGGTAAACATTGGGTGAAAATGCGACCATCGCTGTACCTCGATATAACGGTGAAGGTCAACAGATAACCAAATCTACACGAGAAAAATCCGAATGCGAATGCGGTGTTGGGATTATAAAAAATGCCGATCCATAGAATGCCGAATTAAAGAGCGCTTACTGTATTGGCAAATACAGTCAATGTAACTGAAAGAGAAAAGAATCCCTTGCATAAAAGGAGGTCAGACTTCTTCCTGATAATGTTACAGTGCATTTGGGTTATTGAACACATTTCCCCCTTGAATAGCTTTTGTGTCTTCCATTTATCTTCCTCAAATTACAGCTTGCACATGGAGATAATGAAATGGGCTGTCCAGTGGTACTTTCAAAATAAATGCAACTTTATTGATCATATACTTTAGATAAGACCATATGGTAAGTATTGTGGTGTTATTATTATAACTCACATTTCTAGAAACAGATGTTTCCATTTTAAGAAAATAATACGGCATAGTAAAATCAATAAGTGGGCCAGAAAGGTCAATGACAATATCTGAAGTTTTGAAGATCACGTGTCATAAAGTTTTAGAATTATTTCTCCTCAGAGAAAGAGCATTCTTAGTTAGAAAGTGATAATATAAAAACCAATCCATTTTAATTAGTAATTAATAGAACATTTGAGAATATTCAGGATTCATTTCAGTTGGTATCTGAAAGATATTTCCAACTATGTTTCAGTTGGTATTCAGACACCATTTATATTTGGAAAGATATTTCCAAATATAATTCAGTTGATATTCAGATACCAACTGAAATATCAAATATATTTCAGTTGGTATCTGAAAGATATTTCCAAAATTTATTCTTGTGATTAACATCGTAAAAAATGGGCTAAGTCAAACCATTGAACTTTAAATGATTCCATATCGCAATATTTTAAAAATAATAATAAAATGATGATACAAGGGATAATTAATAATTAATATCAGTTTATTGAATAAGACATTTTGTAAATCTTATAAATAATTTCAATTATTTCAATTGGAATCGCTTAAAAAATAATTTTTCATTGGGAAAAAAATAATTTTTTCTGTAATTTCTGAACTGTAACTTCAGGAGGTAGATAGAATAATTTAAAATAAAATTAAATAATTAATTTCCTTCATTAAAATATTTAATTTAATCTTAATTAAAATAGATTGATTACATTAAATAATTTAATTAATTGTTTAATTTTTATAGGTAGAATAAATAAAATAGATTTAATACACTAATTAATTTTTATAGGTAGAATAATTAAAATTTCAGCGTATGTGAAAAAAAAAGTTGTCTATTAAAATATGTAATCAGGAAAAAAGTAACGATGGTATTTTGTTATAAAGTATAAAATATAAAAATATAAGGTAAGCTGAAACTAATTATATAATAATGCAGAAATTAAGTTGAAGATAAATGTTTTTTTCATGATGCAAAAGATAAGACATAATAGTATTCAAGTACAGTCAAAAGAATATATCCTTTTCAGATTATTAAAGATATAAAATTCAAATTATTCCTGACAGCAATTAGAGAAATATTTAATGTTCATAGCATACTCTAAATTACATTGTCTTTTTCTCATGAAATTCCTGCAAACTGGGGAATATGATTATATATATACGTATATATATATATATATGTATATATATATATGTGTGTGTG
>BPLQ01013294.1:772531-783467 GCA_021605075.1 Caerostris darwini | reverse complement strand
ATATATAGGGAGAGTGTGAGCTAATAGAAGGAATTGAAAAATGATTTGAAGAAACTGCTGCCAACTGGCGTACCAATGGGGATAGACCCCTCATCTTAATTAATATATAAAATTTACAATTATTAATTGGCTGCTTAATTTAAGTTTATGGTAAAAAATTAAGTTTCTAAAAATTAAAAAAATGGTACTCGTAAAAAACTTTTCACACCAGGCTGATAAGTTGGAAGGTGCCGAATTAATTCATTGCTAATCTGAGGACATTTTTCAAAAAATTTCTTTGAAATTTTGATTAGATAATTTGACGTCTAGGTCTCTCTGAATAAATTTTCGTCTAACGAACCAGGGAGAATTAGCAATCATAGCCAGGCGTTTATTTTGAAATACATGCAGTCTTTTAATATTTGTGAGAGAAGTGGAGGCCCATATTAGGCTTCCATATGTGAGAAAAGGTTTTTTTTCTCTTTCTAATGCAGCTGGCAAACACAGACAGCTTGGTCTTTGGATGCCTTAAGGCAAGTGCTGCAGAGACGTACTCACTTTGCATTACCCAGGGGGCGCGTGTAACTTTAAGATAAGCTACGGACGCGGAATAACACTGCCCCCGCAATGCTCTACGATCCTATTAGACCGGGACCTACTTTTTAAAGTGGATTCCGAACCACTACAAACAACCATTGCACCGCCGGGACTCGAACCCGAAACCTGTGGTACCGAGCGCCAGAGCGCTAGCCACTCGGCCACTCAGCCCATATATATAAAGGTAAAAAAGACATGTCAAAGGACTAGAAATACATGTCAAAGCAACACCAGGAGGACTGTGGTGAAAACCATAAAAACTCATAATCTTCATCGTGGATTATCTTGTTGTGTTGAACTGTAAATTATTCATAAATATCTCCTTGTATATATATATATATATATACACAGGGACGTTATAGAAAATCTTTCACGATATATTGACTCGATAGCTGTTGTACCATTCACAGACATTGAATGAAATTTCGGTTGAATATATTTTGAGGTATGTGCACAAGAATCATATGAAAAACAAGAGTTAAACTTTAACAGTTACGGTTACAGTGACACGAGTTCGAAAATGTTAAATGACAACACCACTTTTTTTTTCATTGGAATGTGATCTCCATAGTGAAAAACTATAGACTGCTTTGGAATGATACCAACAGCATAAAAATCGCTAGACTAACACAAACTAAGTGAAAAAAAATTGAATTACAAAGAAGCAAAACATTTTAATGTATTTTCACAAATTTTCTATGTGTCCTTCTTTACGCATGATGAAACTTTGCATGCGGCAGATGGTGGATGACACTGAAGCACATATCATGGCAAGAGGAATCTGTTGAATCTGACGTCTGATGGCATCTTTGAAATGAGATACATTTTACCAATTGAATTCATATAGTTTAGATTTCAAGTATCCTTACAGCGAAATGTTCTTTCTGATGCCTTGTGGATGCAAAATGGAGTTTCTGCCAATCGTTTTTTTAACACAACAATTTGGTGACAGAATTATCTCCCACCATTTCCTGTTTCCGGGCAGCCAAGGTACCCAGATCTCATTCCAATTGATTTATTTATATGATTATTTATACCTGAAATATTAAGTGTGTGTATTTAATCAGCAAACTGCATCTGATTTCAAAGATGCCATCAGACGTCTGGCTCAACAGATTCTTCTAGCTATGGTTCGTGCTTCAGTGCTATCCACCATCTGCCGCATGCAAAGTGTCATCTCGTGTGAAGGATGTCATGTGGAAAATTTGTGAAAACACATTCATATGTTTTGCTTTCTGTTGTTTCTCTGTAGTTATTGGCTCCCTTTACTTTTCTTAATTTGTCTAGGGTCTGCGATTTTCGTGCTACAGGCACTATTCCTGCAGGTACCTATAGGAAATAGGTACCATTTTATATAGGTACCATTTTTAACCAAAGACATTTATGATTTTTCACAATGGAGATCATATCCCATCAAAAAGAGTAGGTGTTGCCATTTGAAATTTTCGACATCATGTTATCGTAATATAAATATAACCGTAACTGTTAGGCTTTAACTGCTTTCATTTGATTTTTGAACGTATACCTCAAAATAATTTCAAAATTTCATTTAGTTTCTGTGAATGGTATGATAGTTATCGTATATATCGTATATATCGAGAAAGTTTTTTTTTAAATCACCTTGTATACATATATACAGGGTGAATCGAACGGTCATGGGACAAACTTTGAGGGTGTAAATTTACCCTCAAAGTATAGTGTTAATGTAAAAGCACCTATAAAATATATATGTATATATATATATATATATACACTCATGTCCATAAATTAAGGACAATTCAGAATCACACAGAAATTGAACTCTAAAATAAAAATTTCACCTGTAGAATTATCACACACATCTTGAAGATGAATATGCAAATTACAGGAAACCACCAGATGGCGCGGATAGTACCTCACAATGACGAGAGTGTAAGATAAGGATATATAAGAAATGGTGGCAAAGAAGTAAAATGGTTCACAAGCGCTTTAAAAGTCTTTCAGTGCAATAGCCGCATAGTTATGGCACAAAGGAAGCATTTGGATGATTTTTTACATGGTAGAATTATCGGACGACTGGAATGTGGACGTACCCAGCTGGAAGTATCCGAGGAACTTGGAATCGCCCAGAGTGTCATCTCCAGGCTTTGGCAACGATTCCAAGATGATGGTAATGTGAGTAGATGTTACAGCACAGGTCGCCCCCGAGTTACAACGCCGAATGAGGACCGGTATTTAGCAGTTACTACCAAAAGAAACAGACGGAGCATAGCATCAGACCTGTCTCGTCAACTCTCTTCAGCTACCGGTACGACAGTTTCAAGGCAGACCGTGTACAGACGCTTAGGGCACATTGGTCTATATGCTCGTAGGCCTGTCAGATGTGTTCCACTTACCGCAACTCACTGTCGCCTGCGATTAACCTGGAGTAGAGAGCATGCATTGTGAACACCGCAACAGTGGTCTTGTGTGATGTTTTCCGACGAGTCCAGGTTTAGTTTACAGTCTGATTCTCGCCGGACTTTCATATGGAGAGCGCCAGGTACCCGTTACCACCAAGAGAATACCATTGAACGTCACCGTTACGGTGGTGCAGGATGGCTCGTTTGGGGAGGAATTATTCTTGGTTCCAGAACTGACCTGCATGTTCAGAGTGTAACGATGACAGGCCACATCTATCGGGATGTCATTCTGGAACAACATGTACGTTTGTTTCGGGGCGCCATGGGTGCTGAATTTCTGTTTATGGATGACAACGCCCGTCCTCACCGTGCAAACATTGTAGACGAATGCCTTCAGTTGGAGGATATCACCCGTATGGATTGGCCAGCATACTCACCGGACTTGAATCCAATAGAGCATGTGTGGGATATGCTTGGATGACGAATTGCAGCCCGTCAACCCCCTCCCACCTGTCAACCGGAACTTCGGAGGGCGTTGCTTGATGAGTGGTGTAATATTCCCCAATAAGACAAATTTGTTTTGCTTCTGTCTCTTTCTTTGCCTGAACTTCATTATCCTTAATTTATGGACATGATTGTATATACATATATAGGTGCAGAAAGAGACTTTTTTAGTAATTTCACAACTAATAATGCTTAAATTGTTAATAAATTATTGAAATTGCTAATAATTATTGATAAATGATGACAAAGAATTATTTAAAATATACAATAACATCTCTTTATAGAGTGCATGCCGATTTTAAAAAATTATAGTATATAACCGTTTCAATTTATCACGAAATAGTTGTAATATATATACCGTAATTAAAAAAACTTAGAAATATAAAAATTATTCTAACCTGCTGTATATTAATTTCTATTTAAAAATATTTCAATAAAATCAAAAATTTTGAAATTTTGTTTCACTTTTTATTTTTAAAAAAGCACTAAATATCCGAATGCATGATACATAATTTCTAAAGGTAATAAAAATTTGTTGTTTTTTCCCTTCCTATTTGTATAATTTTAGTTTAAAACTTTTTAAAAGTATATGAAAATTTTTAAATAAAGTTTTACATATTGATACAAATGAGTCCTTTTTAATATGATCATAATGTTGTTAGAGATGCATAATATTTTAAAGGAAATATTAATTTACGATTCGTTATTGCAAAAGGTAGTAAAATCCTGAAAATATGCCTCTTTTTTCTGTAACTGAATTTTTTTAAATTTAAGGAAGTTACATTCAAGGTTAAAATGATACTTTTTTTTACATAATAAAGGCTAATTTCTAATATGTATATAACAGACATATTTTATGTATATAACAGACATATTTTATGTATAAAATACAAATTTTTTTTAAAAGAAGGAGAAAATTTGAAATTTTTATTGACGGTGAACGTGGCAATGATGGCGCCATATATTACACAGCAAGGGAAATAATTATTATTTTAATTATTTTATTGTTCAAAGTTATTCTATGCATTAAACGTGATCACCACTTGTTATGCAACAAATATAGAATCAGTATATCTGTTCCTTTATTTTGAATAACCCTGTATATTTATAATTATTGTTTATATAAGAATATATTTATAATAAGAATTGCAAATATGTTTATCATAAAATAATGGAGATATACTATTAAATTTTGTAATATTTAAAATAATATAAATTAACTTATTTAAATATTTCTTAATATAAATATTTCGATAATTTATTAATCTTTTCCCTCTAATATAATTATTTACTAAGCTAATTTTAAATTAATAATAATTTTAAGTAATATGAGTAAAGGATTTCAAAAGAATGTCTTTGGATTAGAAAAAAAAAAATTCTGAATGTTTAAGAATTATGTCTGATATAGTTTTAGAATTATGTATATAGGCGTCTGGCTCTGTGGCAATGTGTGCAAGAAGGTTTAAGTACGAATCCATTGGCAGCAGGTGATGTGATCATTGCTTTCAAAAATTAGAAGATCCGATGGTGATTTTAGACAGCTTGTACAAGCGTTTCGCACTGACAGTAAGGATACTTGAACCTGCATGTAAATGGAGATGACTACATGAGTTTCATGAGCCTGTATGTAAATGAAGAAAAATACCCCCTAAAATCCTGTCAGAAGACAACGCTCTCCCTTAATGATACGTCTGTGAACTTTTCACGGCATGCATAATTTAGACAAGAACCTATCGATGTATGTATATAGGTTCATTTATATATATATATAATATCATGTACTTTAGCCCACTAGCACCTATCGTAGCTCGCGTATAGAAGACCTGATATTCAAATCTACTGATGGCATTGTTGTATCCACTGCTTTCAGAAACGGAGGCTAAGTGACAATGTGTCTAAAGCATCGGTAGTCAGGCTACCTCCTGGGTTAATTAGCTTGTCACGCTACAGTCATTTTGTGCACATGCGATCTAAATAAACGAGGTCCTACGAACCGAGGTTTCGAACCACTAACAAACATCGATGCCGCCACCAGGATTAAAACCTGAAGACCAGAGGGTTAGCCAATTGGCCATCAGGCCGATATCTACCTTCTGGAAGGTTTCCAGGTTTTGTCTTACGACGGTAAATGGGGGCAGTTACCCTAAGCGTCCTCTCGGGAAGCACTGTCCTCCCCTCAAACCCGTCGGTAGGCTGCTCGCGGACTACATGAGATACACTGATGTTACTCGTAGGGAACTGCACACTAGGTACGGGGTTGAGGTGTTAAGAAAAGAAAAGACAGCTTGTAAAAGCTTTTCGCATCAACTATAAAGTTTCGTGATGAGTTTAAATGTAAGAAAAAACCCATAAAAACCTGTCAAAAGTCACAATTCTCTTTTAATCATACGTCGGTGGACTGTTAATCATACGTTGGTGAGCATGCATAATTTAGACTACATATATATAATTTACAGCACAAACGTTATAGTTTATTGTTTGGAAAGTGGCGTTAAAAAGACCTCTGTTTTTAAATATAAGCATTTGACAGAAAGAAAAATTCAGATAAAAACTTCGTGATTTGCCTATTCATTTTATTGTCCTATATAAGTAAATAAGCATTTATTTAGCATATTATGTTAAATGAAGTTACGAGTATGGAAACAGTTTATTATTCATGCAAATAAATGTGTATCTAATTTTCCCTTAGAGAGTTGAATTAAAAGACGAAATGCTTGGTATGGTCTACAATTTTTTGTTATCAGGCTAAGAATAGAAGGCAACAGCTTGAAACAGAAAGTAATAATTGTTGTTTCTAAACAGTTGATTTAACTGCCTAAATAGTTACTTTAAACTGTGTAATCGTAAGCAATATATATGTTACGATGAATATGATTAATCCGATGATTATTCATAATCATCTAATTAATCCACCCGTAATTATACATAATCACCATTATATGTTGCTGGTGATTATGCATCATCACTGGTAATTATGCATCATCACCGGTAATTATGTCTAATCTCCGTATTAATCACATTTACAGTAACATATGCAACTGCATTTACATATTTACGAAAAGATAGATAATAAAGATATTTTTAGTCAACCTCGTGTTCTTTTAATACTTGTGTCGTGTCAAGAAATGCCTACTCACAAATGATGAAGAGAGGGCACTGCCTTTCGGAATGGCTTTTAGGGTTTTTCCTAGAATTTGTGTGTCATTCGGAAGAAAAGGCCAGAAAACTCGCCCAGGTAGACTGACTGTTGATATGAAAAGAATATTACGAATTGTCAGTATCTCCATATGCATATGTTACTGTAAATTATATTGGGTTACTACTGGTAAACGAGGGGGCCCCCCCCCCTCCCCGAAGTTTTATTCATTTTTTTTTTAAATATGGGCATCCTGGTTACGTAGAGATATACAACTTTTTTTAATAGTAGATATATGTAACTGTATAACATGTTAAATATCTGACTTTTAGGATATAGCTGAATTTTAACATTGCACTCTTAATTTACGATGTTTTTTTCCCCTTAAAAGAACCTATCAAATCAAAATATATTATGATATTTAATGAAGTTGAGCAATCTTGGATCATATCTGCAAAAGGACAAATAAGACATAGTCTACAATTCTTGATTTGGTTTGTCGCTCCACGGTCATCTAGACCATCTAAATAGACCAAGATCTAGAGTTTAAAGTGGATTCTAAACCACTAATAAACATTCATCCCACCGGCAGGATTCGAATTTAAAGCCTGTGATACCAAAGCCCAGAGCGCTAGCCATTTGGCCATCAGACTGGCTGTAAATTCTTGAGAAAGACGTATTTATTTGAACACATTTTAACTAATTTTTTCTGTCGGTCAATTGACTTTTTTTCATTGTGCCGACTTTCGCAAACGACTTATTTACATTTCATTAATGTGGCAAGTCTCATGTTGCGTGGAGAACCGAAAAGGGACCTTCGTGGAACAGAGGTGGGGGTGGATGAAATAGCACAGGGACCTCCTGGGGGGGGGGGGGCCCGGGGCCAGCGGTGAGCGATAAACGCAATTAAAGCGCAACCCGCGAACTGGCAGTTGCTGAGTGACTTCTGTTGGCGATCGACTGCGCCAGAAGTTTCGTAAACAAGAACTTTTCCCTCTTCTTTTATTTTGGTTCGACCAAACAATTTCCGGAGCAGACTCTTCAGAAATCGATCGATCGAACACCCCCCAGCCCACCCCCCTCGTCTCAACACTCTCTCCTCGTTACAATCTCGTTAAATGCCTCGAACACATGCATTAAATAATAAAAACCAAAGGTGGTGTGTATACAGGAAAGTAAAGTATTGCCAAGTCAAATACTTTTTATATGCGATAGACGTTAATTATATTTGATTCTCTAAATTGAGTCGTGAATTAGATTGTCTTTTTGAAAGGAAATATTTGTCATTCATTTAGAACATTCATCTAATAGGCTTGTCTGCACTGGTTTTGTACGCATGTGTGTCATTTTTTATTTGTAATTCAATTCAATTATTAATATCTTTGAGAAGTCTATTTCCCTCTGAATCATTATATTTTCATATGATTCATAACTAAAATATTTTAACTAATTAAGCAAGAATTGCAATTTTTATACTTCTTATTTAATGGTTCGACAGGTTCGAATCCTGGCGGGGGCATGGATGTTTGTGAGTGGTTCGGAATCCCTTTTAAAATGTAGATCCCGGTCTTATTAGCCTAAAGTGTGCACAAAATAACCGCAGAGCGACAAACAAATAAAAAAATTTCAATGGTTCGACAGCCACATGGTGGGTCAAGGCCTTTTGCCTAGAGGACTATAAAATGCTCAAAAGGACTATAAAATTTATTTTGCATCTATGTTTTCCAATTTTTATGATAATCATAATACAGACATTGTATTAATCATCAAAATGAATTTCATTTTTAAACCAAAAAGGTTATTATAAACACAAAGAGAAATTATCAATCTTTAGTTGGAATAAATGCTTTTAGGCATTTTCCTGTTAATTTTTGAGTATGGCCATTAAATTCTTTCCATGGTTTAATTAAATTTGGGCCTGATAACCCAGTGACTAGCGCTCTAGCGTTAGGTGCCACAGATGATTTCGTGTTCGAGTCCCGGCTGTGCCATGGATGTTTGTAGTGGTTCGGAATCCCTTTTAAAATGTAGATCCCGGTCTTATTAGCCTAAAGTGTGCACAAAATAACCGTAGAGCGACAAACAAATAAACAAATTTCAATGGTTCGACAGCCACATGGTGGGTCAAGGCCTTTTGCCTACTGGCAAATTCCGAATTGAATGATGTTGTTTTCTTTTACTGGTCAGGGTTGTCCTTCCTACGCTCAACAGTCATATCAGGACCTATGGTTTAAAGCGAATTCCGAATCGCTGTAAATATCCATAGTACAGAGGACTCGAAACGAATTGAGAGATGTTGTTTTCTTTTTACGTAGGGTTGTCAGCCCTACTCCAACAGTTATATTAGACTAAGACCTGCGTCTTAAAATGAAATCCGAACCACTACAAAAATCCATGGCATACAAAATTTGACTACAAAATTCGAGGGCCTTCGCGCATCAAACCTGTGGTAGAATGCGCAAGAGCGCTAGTCACTCGGCCATCAGTCTCCACTGCAATTTTTATAACAAATTAATTTTTGTAACAACTGTTGTTGTTGTTGTTGTTTTAGCGATACAAATGGTTAATTGCTTTGAGATATGAAGATGGAGATTAAATAACTTTTTTAAATACAGGATTTATGCAAAATGAAGGAGCAGATTTTAAATTTTTATTTACAATGAACAGGTCAATGAGGTCGCCACACATCACACAATGGATAGAGGAAAGTTCAGAGTTGTTTTATACAGTGAACGTGAGAACCATTTGTTGTGCGACAAACATAGAATTGGTTTATCTGTTCCTTCATTTTGAATAGCCCTTATGATAGAATAGATTTTATGAATCTTGATTTTCCTTCTTCATTGATATTGTTAGGTGATACTTACCAAAGTAAAATCCATTATGATATTTACTAAATCCGAGCAAAGCCAGATCGTGTTTTTTAGTTTATTGTAAAATTTCATATTTTGTTTGGTAATATCAAAAGATGTTCTTCTAATATGATTTAATCCTTTTGGAATAATTGCGTCATTTGTTATTAGCAGCTGTTAATACATAAATGGAATAGTAAAGGCCAAGCCAGATTTTTCACTACAGTGAAAATTCTAAAAGTGATCATTTCTGGATTTCAATTAAAAGTTACTGTTACTAGAAGGCAGATGCTTTCAACGATTTTTTTTTTATGGACATCACTTATATAATTAATGGGGAAAGTTATATGATCCTTTCTTTTTTTAAGACGTAGAGGTATCTTGGTATACGCCTGTTTTGGAATAATTCCAACTTGATATATGTTCTGTTTGTACGCGAAATATTTTCTTTGGTTTACGACTCATGTGCATCAACATATTTGGCAAAAGGATCGTTCTCAAATGTATCTCCATATCTCATCCCCCCTCAATAAAACTCAAATGTATAATCTGGTGAACTTCATTAGGTGGTAGAGCACAGAAACAGAAAATGAAATTTGGAAAAATGTTAATTTTGTATGTATTTTGTTTAACTTTTTTTCTATTTACGTAATTTAGTGTTAAACATTTTTTAAATTATTTCGTATAACCTCTATAATAGACCAATAACAATAGATTTTTTTCATCAATATAGTTTTTAATCATTTTCCCTATATTTTCTAATGAAAATGTTTTTAAGGGAATAATTTTCTTTAATTTTCCCTAATGCGAAAAATTCGCTTGATATTAGTTTAACGACCTGGAAAGGATAAAGGACGTACACTGAAGTCCCTGTATATTTCAATTTGTTTTTAGTAATGACACGGTGGTAACGTGTATAACTATTTGTTTTCGAATATGTTGGCGGTGTTCTTTACATTAACTGGATTGAGAAAAGAGGAAACTCAATGGAAAGTTCGATGGCAGATTGTAGTTACTGCTTTCAGAAATGAGAAGACTCCATGGCGACTGTGACAATGTGTGTAACGTGATGTGTGTGTCTCGCATTGATGTTCAGGCGAGCTAGTGAGAGTTATATGGGTTTCTACCATTAAAAAAGACAAATGCGGAGCAGTCAAGCGGAGCCTAAAAATCCTAGCGGAAGGCATTATTCTTCCCATCTCCCGTCGGTGGACATCATGGACTACGTGATGCCCACCAATGTTCCACCCTCATCTCATCCTAATAAGACGTTGCATACCCTAGGTACGGGTGTGTGTGTGTGTGTGGAGAAAAGATTTTTTTTTCCATGCAAAACACAAATAAAATACAGTTATCTTTAAAATATTCCTTCCGGAAGCAATGCTCCCCCTATTTTCATTCATCGGTGGACTACTCACGGCATACATTAATGGAAACGAGGTTCACCGAGTGTTTTTTTTTTTTTTTTTTTTTTTTTTTTTTTTTTT
>BPLQ01013294.1:600000-771080 GCA_021605075.1 Caerostris darwini | reverse complement strand
TTTTGTTTTTTTTTTTTTTTTTTTTTTTTTTTTTTTTTTTTTTTTAATTTGTTGCAAATTTAATTTTTGTACTGAAAAAAATCTATTTAAAAACATGCTCCAAGACGATTAAAAAATTATCGAAATTCTATTTACAATTACCCTCAGGTATGAGTTCCACTGGTCGCAAGAAATTTAATATGAAACGCATATAATATGAAATTTATGGAATGATAATAGGTATTTTGAGAGAAAAGAAAGGATTGCTTTTGGAAGTTATCTATGAGTTCACAAAATTAAAACTGAATTAACAAATGTATGGATTTACAGTACTGGTAAATTTCGATTAGCGAAAGTAAAGCATGAAGTTATATTATTTTTGAAAAGATTATATTTTAATATTATTGAAAATATTAAATTTTATAATTTTTGAAAAGAAATCACAAACTCGAAAATGAATATTATTATTTTTGAAAAGAAATCTCAAACTTGAAAACAAATATGATAATTTGTGAAAAGAAATCCCAAAACCGAAAACAAATAATATTTTTGAAAATAAATCTCAAACTCGAAAATATATATGAATAATTTTGAAAATAAATATGATTATTTTTTGAAAAGAATTCTCAAGTTTGAAAACAAATATTATTATTTTTGAAAAGAAATCTCAAACTCGAAAGCAAAAATTATTATTTTGGAAAAGAAGTCTCAAACTCTAAATTAAAACAATGTTACGAGAAGAGTTTTTACAAAACAGACTGCATATGCAACACAATAAAACCATAGCTCGTGTCGTGTCCACTGAACTTGAAGTATTGATCTCTTGATGGACGTCACGTGCGTAACACGTGCTCTGTCCTTTTCGGACACTGACAGGGACTTGGAAGTTGGCCGTAATGAATGACCGTGCACACGTCAATCAAAACGAACGGGAAATGGCGGGGACTTCTCTCTGGATACAATATGACCAATTTTCCTTTCTGATGGAAAATCCTTTCCTTTCAGGCATTCATGGCAGTAAATATTGGTAATATGTTCTCTTTAAAACTTAGAATTTTATTTTTTATAATCAAATAAATGTAATATCATATAGTTATTCAAAAAAGAAAATTATTCTTTGAAAAAAAAATAGCCCGATTTTTAAAAATAATTGAAAAAGAAACTGACACCAAGAAAATTCTTTGATATTTCCCTAGTTTCAGATACATTTGCTTGATAGAAATAATTTGTGTTAGGAAAACAGCCTGGCATGAATTTAAACAGGTATTCGTCTGGAAATTTGTTTCTGTAAATTTGTATAAAAACAGTGCATGATTAAAAGTGATCACAATAAATTAAAAGAAATCAAATAAAAAATATCAACTCCTAGTCCACAAGAGAAAAATTTTATTGATTTTTCACCAGGAAACTATATTTTCCAACTAACTGAACCTATTGCAATCTCGTAAATTTGACCTTGGGCAATTCTGTAATGGAGTTGCAAATATGCAGGGCTCCAGTGTTCCCAGACAGAGTACACCTGTTACATTTACATACCTGCTGCATTATTTTTTGTGTTCTTCATCAGTTGACCCAATGATTCATTTACTTTCGACCTACAGGGGTTAAAGGAGGTGACTAAGTGCTTTTCGTGGCATACTTGTGGCAGAGTGGTAACGTGCATAGCTAACATGAGTTGCACTAAGGTTCGAATCCGCTTGCTCCGTTGTTGTACTCACTGCTTTCAGAAATGAGGAAAATCAGTTGCGATTGTGATAATGTATGTAAAACCATTTCGGATCTATAGTCATGCCCCTTGGTTGGAGTACTACCAAACCCCATCATCCCTCGGTGTATTGTTCATGGTATACACGATTTCCACCAATGTATTTATCTCTTTTTTCTAACTACCATAGCCCTAGGTATGAGGAGAGGAGGAGGTTAGGCATGTAAAAGAAAGAAAAGAAAGATGCTTGTCTGGTAGACTTCCAAGGTGTAATTCCCCTACATTTGAATGTCGTATGGGAAAAACCCTGAAACTTCCACCAGGCAGCCTGACCATCGACACAAAATTCTTTTACATGTTTTCACGATTACAATCGAATCCTTTCATTTCTCGAAGTAGTGATTACAAAGGTTGCTGTTGCAGAAGAACTGACAGTTACAAAGTCTATTCTGGTATTGTATGCTTCAATGAAACATATGGAAGCATTACCATTCATGCAGAATCTTGTTGAAATTATATTTGTTGAATTCAATTATGATTGGAAGTCTAATTTCAAGTTTAAGGTTGGAAGTCAAATTATAAATTTAAGGTTGGAAGTTTAATTACAAGTTGAAAGTTGGAACTCTAATTAAACGTTTTGCTGCGCATTTAGGGAATTCGAGTGTTTTTGCAGCGTATGTCCAAACTGGATGGGCATATGTAACGCGAGTGTCAGAATAATAGTATAGATAGGTATGTTTGTGTTATCTACTGCTTGTTAATCATATGAATTTCCTTGTCGTATTTTGATACAAACGATATATGAATTCCAAGTTAAGTGATCAATAAAAAATTACACCAAGAAATTTCATTTATTTATTTCTTGATTTTGTAGCAATATTATTTTGGATTTGCTATCTTTGTAAAAGAAAGTATCCTGTGTCTTGTTTATATTTAAAGCTAGTTAACAATTTAGAAACCAGTTTTCAAGTTCTGCAACAGGTTGGGGTTTTTTTTGTGGGGGGGGGCGAGTAAAGCATAATATTTTTCATTTTTGTTTCTATCAAAATGGTCATTAGCCAACATGCAACTCATTGTCTTAATTAATTGTCTACACGCAACTCGTTTCATTAGTAAAGACATCTTGATAGGCCCATTGTGTTTAATATCTCTGCTAATGGAACTCTCCTTGTAGTCACTTCATCAACAAAGATATCTAACGCTATGGAACCTAACAAGACGTCTTTATCAAACATCTGCAGAGATGCTGTTTTCAGATGCTAACCTTCCCTTAAGTAAACTGTTCTTTTTTTTTTTCAAGTTTGTTATTTAATAATAAAAAATATTATTAAAGCTGTAAAGCGAGAAGTAATTTGCAGGAAGTAAATCCACCTCTTTCTCTTTTATTAGATCCGGTTTATGTTATCAGATTAGAAACTAAACTATTGCAGTTATTATTATTAAAACTACCATTTGCAGTTATTGATTATTCAGTTTTCATTTTCTTAATACCAGAGTAATAGTTAACTCCTCAAATAAAAAATATGTCTTCCATTAATTAAAAAAAAAATCTTGCATTTAAGGTAGTAAGTCTAATTGCAATGTTTGTTATAAACTAAGAATTTTTTTAATGTGTGTCATAATAAAATATTTTGTTATTCATTAAAAAAATTCGAGTGCTTTTTTGCAACATCTACCCAGACTGGATAGGCATAAGTAACTGAGAGCATCAGAATAATAGTATAGATAGATATGTCTGTGTTCTCGACTCATTGTAGAGTGCATGTTAATCTGATGAATTTCTTTGCCGAATTCTGATGCAAGTGATATGTGAATTCCAAGTTAAGTGTCGGTCAAAAATTACGTCAAGAAATTTCGTTTTTAAATTCCAGTGAACAGCTTGATTTTGTAGCAATATTATTTTGGATTTGCTATCTTTGGAAAAGAAAATAATCTGTGTCTCGTCTATATTTAAAGCTAGTTACCATTTTAGAAACCAGTTTTCAAGTTCTACAACATGGGGGAGGGAAGCAAAACATTGTATTTTTTATATTTGTTCCTGGCAAAAGGGTCATTAATCTACATGCAACTCAGTATCTTAATTAATTCTCTACATGTAACTAGTTTTATTAATAAAGACATCTAGAGACATCTTGTTAAAATAAAAAAGACATCTTGTTAGGTCCATTGTGTTTGATATCTTTGTTAATGGAACTCTCCTTGTAGTCCCTTCATCAACAGAGATGTTTAAAACTGTGGGCCTAACAAGATGTCTTTATTAAACACAGTTTCAGATGATAACCTTCCCTTAAGTAAGCGGTCTGATGGCCAATTGGCTAGCTCTCTGGCCTTTAGTAACACAGGCTTCACCTTCGAATCCTGGCGGTGGCATAGATATTTGTTAGTGGTTTGGAATTCACATTAAAGTGTAGGCCCCGGTCTAATTAACCTAAAATGTGCACAAAAAGACCGCAGAGTGACAAACAAAACCAATCCCTTAAGTAAACTGTTTTTTTTTTTTTTTTAGTTTGTTTTTTAATAGTAAAGAAATATTATTGCAGGAAATAAATCAATCTCTTCATTTTTTCATTAGATTCGATTTATGTTATCAGATTAGAAACAAACCTATCAATTATTAATTTTAGCTTTCATTTTCTTAATACCAGAGTAATAATTAACTGTTCTTTTTTTAAAGAGTGATTTTTTTTAACTTGATTTACATTATAAGAAAGAAATTTTTTTTATTCTATCATATTTTTTTTCCGAACTTTTATAAAATGATCCTGTGATAGAGGTAACACCAAGCCAACAAACAATGGAGGACATAACTAAAACTAAAAGAATTTTTTTTTAAACTTGGCGTCTTTCCATTGTCTAATCTGAACAAACGCTGTTGGGTTTTTTTCTTTCATGAGACTAAACAAAGGACAAGAATTAAAAAAATAAAAATAAAATCAATAGAAATCAGCAAATCCAGCAAAGTGAGAGGCGCCTTTCAGAACTACCGATACCGGACAGACTGTAAAAACACGAACGCGATAATCGTTATTTCGAACGACGATGGTTCACTATTTTCGATATCGCAGACTGACGTCCTGGAGTCTGACAATGCGTTTGAAAAGTTTCTGTGCGGATTTTGAGCGCAACTGTCAGGGCAGTTATCACGCGAACTGTCACGATCGTGTTCCAAAATACGGCAGGTGCATTTGAACAGGTGAAAGCACGTTTCCATCGCCCTATCGAATTAGTGCGTTGAATTTTGCAGGCGAAAAATTCATATAATTGAATTCGAATTATAGATCTTATTCAAATCCCGTTATATCAATTTCGAAAGAAAAACACTTAAAATAATGATATATAGATCTAACTATATCTTTCTGGAGTTTTTATTTCATTTTCTAGCTGTAAAAGGATCTATTCTAACGGTAAATTATTTCTCAAAGACTATTCATAGGAATATATTTCAATGTTTCAATTATCAGTAAAAAAAGTTTTTTTCTTCTTTTGGTATGTTAGATTGAAATTTGAATCAAGCTTTAATGTTTTTATAGTTAATGTCTCTTCTTCTTCAATGGTGCACAACCCCTTGGTGGGCCAAGGCCATCTAAATAAAGGGCAGATTCCGAAACATGAGATGTTTTTCTTTTTACGGCGAAGAGTTGTCAGCCCAACAGTCATATTAGACCGGGACGACGTAAGGTGAATTCCAAACCATTACAAACATCCATGGCACTGCCAGGACTTGCGTCCGAAAACTGTAGCCCCGACCGCCAAGTTTCTAGTTGGTCATCAGGTCCCAGTTGAAATTTCTGCTTAATGTCTTAATGTAATGCATTAAATAACGGTGACTCTCATTTTTCTTTTATGTATGTCGCAAACAGCTCACCAGGCAGGGAGGGTAGGGTATTGCCTGGAGGATAGACTTTTAGGGATAATTGCCTCACATTTGTCTGTCGTATGGAAGAAAACCCGGAAAGCCTCCACGAGGCAACCAATGCGAGATGCTGTATACATGTTGTCACAGCATCTCGCTCGTTGGTATCGGTATACATGTTGTCACAATTGCCATCGTGTCTCCTGTTTTCCTAAAGAAGTGACTGCAGCAGATAGATCATGAATAAACAGAAAAATAAATTAAGGAAAAATATATTAAAATATAAAAAAAATCGTGAAATTCTCTTTTTGAATATCAAATTATAAAATAAAAGAAAGAAAACTTATTAAGATTGCCCTTAATTAAAATTTTAAAAATTCTTAAATAATATGGTTATTCCTCGCGATAAAAATTATTTTTTCAATTTGAAAATTGAGTAAACATTCAGTCGAGTTTTTTTTCTTTTTTTCCCCTCTCTCTCATTTACAATAAAATCTTTTCGACTTTAAAGTATTTTTTAGTGTTTTCATTCATATTTGCAGCTTTTTTCATTTAGTTTAGAAACTTTTTTGAAGACTACTTTTCTTTATTTCTTAAAAAGTTTTCCTATTTGATTTTGACAGCTGTTCAATCATTCTCCTTGTAATTTATTAACAAGTAACATTAACAGCCTCGTATGTTTAAACACCCCTTTTTCGTGAAATTTCTACCAATTTTAAATTTATGATGCTTTTTATTTCATAGCGATTAATTTATTTTTGTTTATTTTATTGAATCAGCAGTAAAATATTTCTAAAATAAAAATTTAATTTCTATTATATCATTTTATAAAGACCAATTAATTAGATAGATATTAGATTTGGTTAATCTTCTAAAATTATGAAACTATTGATCTGTTTGTCAATTCTACGCATAACGCAAATAACAGGATATTTAACATTGCTGCCCTGCATACCACGAAAAGCCAGAGAATTAATCTTGTGATACTGCATGCCACGAAAGGCCAGAGAGTTAACATTGTGCGTTACATTTCACGAATAGCCAGAAGGTTAACATTGCGGCACTGCATGCCATGAACAACCAGAGAGTATTGTGATACTGAATGCCACGAACTGCCAGATTGTTAACATTATAGCAGTGAATACCACGAACAGCCAGAGGATTAATATTGTGCCATTGCATAACACTAGCATGCAGATAATAAACGTTGTAGTACTGCATACCACAGACATTTAGAGAGTTGACATTGGAGCCACTATATGTCACGAACAACCAGAGAATTGATATTGTTGCATAGCATAACATGAATAGTCAGGAAGTTAACGTTGTGACACTGTATATTACGAACACCCAGAGGGTTAACATTGTGTCAATGCATACCACTAACAACCAGATAATTAGTATTGTGGTACTGCATACCACGGACATCGAGAGAATTGAGAGTTGACATTGTGCCACTGCATGACATGAACAACCAGAGAATTAACCTTGTTGCACTGCATATCATGAATAGCCAGAAGAAAGTTGGCATTGTGGCATTGTATACCATAAACCCTCTAAAACCCTCTAAAAGCATTCATTGTGCATACCATGACATGCTTTATGTATACCATGTGCTGTATATCATACATGTTTTATGTATATCATGTGTTGTATACCATACATGCTTTGCGCTGTATATCATGAATAGCCAGAGAGTTAACATTGTGACGCTGCATAGCCCGAATAGCCAGAGGGTTAACATTGTGCCACTGCCTGTCACGAACAACCAGAGAATTAACATTGTTGTGCTGTACGATAAGTTTTAAATATAATATACATAAGTTTTAAATATAATATTTCCAAATAATTCTCTGAAGAAAATTGGTAGCTTTCCTTTTTTTTTAAGAGATAAAGGCTTTGGAAAATTATTTGCAGTCTTTCTATCAATAATGGTTAATGACAAATCCTTGAAATAAGTGCTTATTTCTAACAAGAATTCTGTTGTTTATTGTTACATTTTCTTCTACAAGCTGACATCCTTTTAAACTGTTACATACGATTTGAATTCATAGAATCAAGATTGAAGAATTAAATGTCATATAATAATTCACTGAAATGATGCACCAGAACCGCACATCTGTCAAAGAAAAGACACTCATGTGTCTTTCATTTCTCCGATTCTCTAATCAAGCGTCAAGCACAGTGACATCCAGAGCCACTTAAAACGAGGCATTTAATGGCTCGTTTGATAGAATCCCCACCACTTGAGTGACGTTGCTTTTGTTGAGGATCGTGTTTAGGAAAAGTAAGTTGCAAAATTTAACTTTCGTTATCTCCCAATTACTCGTGGAATGAAACGAAGAAAAAAGAAATTCTAACACTGTCATTAAAATAAATGGGATGGCCTGCCAATCACTCTGAAGAGAATTGCTGTTTCCTTTTTTTTGAAAAGTTTTACTGGAATAAATTTGAATATTCGTTGGTTTTCTAGATTCAGTAGCCAATTTTGAAGTACAAAAGTCTATGGAGAGTTTTGATGTCCGTATAGTGACATTTAGTGCATTTTCAGTACTTTTTGAATCAAAGGATCCTTATTTTATTATTTCTAATCGTCGCTGACAAAAATTATTAAGCATGGAATTACGTTGTTGTCTTCAAATACCGCTCGCTTTATCGTGTTGTCCTTCGACACGAATCGATCGCGTAGTCCTCTCTTTATCGAGCAGTCCTTCAACAGAATCTGCTGCATGTCTGACAGAAGGACAGCTACATGACATAATCTGCTGCATGATAGGCATGCAGCAGATTCAGCTTTACCCTGGAGAGCCGCGACAGGCCTACTATGGAGCATCAGTATTGTGCAACAGCAATTTTGAAATACAACAGAGGGAATATCAGATCGGCAGTTTTAAGGTGCGAATCCCCTACTTAGCCCGGCTCGTGGCCAAGTGGTAATATCCGCAGCTAGCATGAAGTAGAAGAAGAGGGCCACTTTCAGGTTCATGGGAGCACTTTATTTTTTATTTACAAGTTTTTTCGAAGCTATATATATACAGAACTCTATTTACAAAAATGAAAATTAAAGATAATTTGATTCACAAGTGCAGTTCACTCCAAGGACGGAGATTTTCAGAATTCTCGAGTCTACGACGAATCTAATGCACTGGTCTGCGACTGACCTTAATTATCACATGGCGTGATACACGAAACCACAAGGGCTCACTTTATAAACAGGCGGAAAATCTGGCCTATTCAGTCACTTCAGAGAAAAAAAAGAAAAACAACTCTCTCTCTCTCACCAAAAACCTCATTTTAAGACAATCCGTCAAGAGAGGGGGGGGGGATCAGTTTCCCTCTCTTCTCAATGGATAAGACATTTCACAGTTCGTGATCGAACACCAAACACGATGGGACAACTCATGGTGTAGTCCATATTAAATTTGTAATTATTTCGATCTGTGAAGGTCGCACAGGCATTCGCTAATTTTATGTTTCACTATACATGATACCAAATATCTGCTATCACATTTGAGTGACAGGTGACTGGGACACTAATGGCATGCAATACACCTACTAACGATATTACTTGTGTCCTGTCAAATTTGAGTGATGGGTTTATTATATATTTGACTTAGAAATGAAATACCAAAACTCTTTTCGTGAAAAAAAAAATGCTACAGGTGGTATAACAATCTCCTCCAACCCAACAGATATATATTCCGGCCTTTGGATTTATTATGCCTATTCCTGGCTTAAATGCGAAGGACTTTAATTGGTCAACGCTTAACAGTCTTCGATATCTGGCTCCTTTATCTCGAAAACTCAAGAAGCTATCCATCAGACCACTCTGCCCATCTGAGCTATGTTAAAAGGCTTCTTAAATTAATTTATATAACTGGAAATAAATAATATGTTTTAGATACTTTTTTTAATTTTTAAAATTATTAACGCGTGTAAAAAAATAATGAATTTCATATTTCTTAACGAGCATAATTCTTCTTTTCGAATTAGGAAATGTTTTGACTGGCGTATTTGAAACACCCTATTCTGCTTATTTAAAAACATCAATGTATCAATAGAGCTATGTACAGAAAGGCTCCCAGAATTTTTCCTAAAGGGGAATCAACTTAAATCTATGTCACACGTGAGCGATGTTTAGTCATCTCGCTAAAAATATACAATATAACGACATTATATCACATTATCCGATTATAAATAAAATATAACGACATTATATAACATTTTGCTTAGCATATTGACGGTTTGCTTAACAATTTGACATTTCGCTTAGCAATAATGGAATACTATTGTAAAACCCTAGTAAAATGACAGCGATTGTTGAAGCCTCATTTTTTAATGAGGCTTCAACAATCGCTGCTAATAATTACTAAATTAGCGAATAAAATTTATAAAAGTAATTTAATAATAATTAGTAAAGTATTATTAGTGATTATAAATATATAATCGCCATATATATATATATACATATATATAAATATGTATTGCTATATATTATATAATTGCTTATTATATATTTATATAGCGAGTAATTATATAATAATTACTCGCTAATTTTAAGTCTTTAAATAAGCGTTTTCGGTTCATCATACTATTGAATTCATGTTCAAATGTTACCAATGGTAATAAAAATTAACCGAGTCAGACAATTTTGCATGTTGTCTTCAGAACATGCAGATGGTATTAAAGGTAGAAAATTGAAAATTATTATTGAAATCCTGATTTGAGTGATCTCTCAAAGTTGAGTTTAAAGTGTTGAAGAAATTTTTAAAATTTCTTTTCTGTCTCACACTTCAGAAATTAGTTCATAAGGCCGTAACTAGTATCAATTCCAAACAATTTCCCACCTGGAGTTGAATTGTATGTAGGCAGTATGTATATCATGGCAGATCAATTGTATATCTGATTGCTCATGTCAAGTCTTGTCAATTAACTACTCATTAATTTGTCTTTAAATAAGTAATTTTTGTTTATCATACGATTGAATTTATGTTCAAAGTTACCAATAGGAATAAAAATGAACCGAGCCGGACAGTTTTGCATGTTGTCTTCTGAACATGCAGATAGTATTAAAGGTGGAAAATTGAAAATTATTATTGAAAAAGAAGTATTAAAATCTGGATTTGGGTGGTCTTTCAAAGTTAAGTTTAAAGTGTTTAAGACATTTTTTTTAAGTTTCTTTTGTGTCTCACACTTTAGAAATGAGTTCATGAGGCCGTCACTGGTATCAATTCCAAACAATTTCCCACCTGTATCCAGGCAGTGTGTATATCATGGAAGATCAATCGTATATCTGATCTCTCATGTCAAGTCTTGTGTTACATTTTAAGCTTTAAAAAAAAAATAAATAAAAAAATAAAAAATAAAAATAAAAAAGATAAAGCATTCTAGAATTCTGCCATAAATGAATGAAAGAATGGAATGAAGGAAAGTTGTATTGAATAATGGACCCTGCTTTACTTTCTTTTTACTTTTGACCCGGTTGAGTATGCAGTAACTGGCAAGTTTTTTTCTCTCAAAAACATTTAAAAAGTCTTTTGCGGTTAACCAAACACACTTAGATTTATGTCAAGGTCTAATTTGAAGATGATACAGTGAAAACAAAAGCTGAGTCGAGATAACTTAATAAGTTTACCGTTTTAAATTACTTTTGGAATTGGAATGTTGAATATATTATCGCATAAAGTTGAAAAAGCTTTATCTTTAAAAGATTGACGATATAAATTTAATTCAAAGATGTAAAAAAAATTAATGGTCATACTGAAAAATTAACAGGAAAATGTCTAAAAGCATTTATTGCCAACTATTGATAATTTCTCTTTGCGTTTATAATAACCTTTTTGGTTTAAAAATGAAATTCATTTTGATCCATAAATACAATGTCTGTATTATGGTTATCATAAAAATTGGAAAAAATAGATGCAAAATAAATTTTATAGTCCTTTTGATCATCTTTTCTTTCCTTTGATGTGAATCTTTTCACAGTTGCATAAATTTTGTCCCTTAAACCGTAGCATTAACCATAAAACTGATTTTAATACATCGATGTACCATGATTTCCTGATTCTAATTTTGCAGTGACACTTAACTCGCCTGTTCTTTGGCATGCAGTACATTAATTAAGTTCTGCGTTTATACTCATTCCTAAAATTAACAAAACGTTTTATCGTTTTAAAGAGCATTTTTGACGTGACAATTATATAAAAAAATTATGCTTTAAATTACAGATATTGGAAAATGGAAAAAAAGATTTGCATTTAAAGATTACTGTCAACAACGCTTTCCAAACTATTTATATTTTTCATATTTGCTGAAGACACAAAAATCTTGATCAGTTCCACAGTTCATTATTAATTTATTTTTCTTATAAAATGTTTTTAAGTCTTATCAATAACTAATTTCATTCCAGTTTTTTCGCCTCGTGTTCTTATATTCTCCAGTTTTTTCTCCTCGTTCTCCGATCATTCATATAGCCATAAATGATTGTGCTTCACATTTTTAAAGTCCAGTTTTTTTTTTAAGGTATGGTCCAATGTGTACAGCTATTATATTTCTTTCTTTATATTTAGAAGATATTTTAGTTTTCTCTCACATAAAATGTCAATTTTTCTCGGCAAAAAGCATTTTCAGGTAGCGCTTTTATAGAATTGATTCTTATGAATCTTCCAGAAAAGATGTTCACAGATTGTATCAAGACTATAATCAGCATCCTGAAACTTTAAGATTTTTTGGGGTATATAATCATGGATTATATGCAGGAAATTATGGTATGTAACATTCAATTCGAAGTGCATTTCATGGCAATAATTACACGAAATTCCGAAAATTAAAATACATTTGTTGGAAAATGGGAAAAAGGTTTGCATTTAAGGATTACTGTCAACAAGAATTTCCCACCTATTTATAATTTTCATATCTGCTGAAGACACAAAAAAACTTAATCAGTGTCACAGTTCATTATTAATTTGGTTTTTTGTAAAGTGATTTTAATTCTTATCAATAATTAACATCCTTCCAGATTTTCCTCCTCATGTTCATATATTCTCCAGTTTTTTCTCCTAGTTCTTCGATCATTCATATACCCATAAATGATTGTGCTTCACATTTTGTCCACGTTTTTAAAGTCCAAATTTTTTTTTAAGGTATGTTCAATGTTCACGACTATTCACATCCATTCTTTATATTTATTAAACATTTTATTTTTTCTCTCACATAAAATATTTGTCAATTTTTCTCTGCCAAAAACATTTTCAGATAGCGCTTTTACTGAAATGATTTTTATGAATCCCCTGGAAAAGATGTTCACAGATTGTACCAAGAGACCTATAATCAGCATCCTGAAATTTTAAGATTTTTTGGTATATAATTCATGGATTATATTCATTAAATTATGGTATGTATTATAACATCCAATTCGAATTGCATTTCATGGCAATAATTACACGAAATTCCGAAGCAGCCTACCTAGCAGAGAGAGAGACAGGGAGGAAGACCTTCCGTGAGTATTTGTTTTTTTCTTTTTGTGTCCTGTCGTTCTCATCTGGCTCTTCCCAACGGTTGTTACGCCATTCAAAAAAAGAAACCTGTCCAACTGGTCGAGTTTCTGGCGGCACGCTACTGCTCCTGCCACTCTTGTGGTCTCTGTGAGAAGCGACCTTGTGGTCCATTCTGCCCGGGTTCCGGAATGCAGATTGGCTTTTGTCGAATCTTGCCTTTGTTCACTATGTTTCCTCTATTTCAACAATATTTTTATGGATTTATTACTGCATTCAATTCAACTGATTTTGTATACCTTCAAGTGCTATATTCATGATTCAATATATAAGTAAAAGTAACGGAGAAACTATTACTTATCAGGGGTCGCCAACCCAAATGATCTTGCGGGCCACTTTGGAAATGTATCATGACTCCACAGGCCACATATAAAATTATCCCTATTAGATTTAGATCCACTATAGACATGTTTTGGGTTTGGTTTGGTTTGGTTTGGCTTGTCGCTCTACGATCATCTTATGCAAAATTTAGGTTAAATAGAACGGCACCTACAGTTTAACGTGGATTCCAAACTACCAACAAACATCCATGCCCCCCACAGGATTTGAACTTGAAGCCTTCAGTACTAACGGCCAAATTTTTTTTGGAGTGAAAAATTGAAGCATAATGAGTTATTATTATTGTGTTTAATATTACGTCATTGAGGTCACTTAAAGTGAAACATAGAACTTGTTATATTACACTTACCAAAATGCGCGTATCATGAGTTTGCAGAATATAATTTAATTATACTGCAAACTCATAACCGTAAACTCATAAATAAAATAGGCAATATCTGTCATATATTAGTATTCGCAAGAATATTATTTTAAAATAAAAATTAATTCAATTAAAGGGTTAGAGTTAGGGGGGGGGGGTTAAAGGGTTAAAGTTAATTAAAGGGTTAAAAGCAGATTCCATTTGGAAGGGGACTATGGATATTTAACTGTGCCTGGACAAAGTGGACGAAGAAAACTGGGCTTTAATTAAGTTGCTATTATGATTGGCGAATCCTTGAAAAAAATATCTTTGTGAAGTCTTCTATTTTTTTCGATGTATATCTTCTATATTTGTATCTTGGGACGGTTAGTTTGCAGAAAGTCTCCAAATTGGAGCATGAAAGCTAATAATAAAAGTGCTATATTTTTATATTTAAGTCACGTAGCCAAATGTTTGTATTCAATCATGTAAAAATGTATCTTGATACAATTAAGTATATATCCAGAATTGCAACGATTGATTATGCACTGCTTAAACTATTTGTTGCAATAGAATAAGAACTCCTACTAATCCACTATCCCTTATTTTGATATTTTTTATCAATTTTTAGTAAAACCATTAACAAATATAAAGCTTGTGGCCAGATGGCCGAGTGACTGGCGCTTAGTGCACAGATTTCAGGTTAAAGTCCCGGTGGTGCTGTGGATGTTTATAGTAGTTCGGAATCAATTTTAAACCGTAGGTCCCTGTCTATTATGGCTGTTCGCCGTAGGACTAACAACCCTATCCCTTAAAAAGCCAGCTTCAAGGAGCCAATTCAGACTTCTACCTGCGGGTGCTCCATCATAACAGAAGCTGTCCCTACTTTCTCTCCTTCCATGAGACCACACAGGTTCTTGAACTTGATCTAGGTGTTGCTACCTACCAAATGGGAAAATAGACATCATCTTCCCATCATAGCCCCATGATTGGTCAAGGCCAGTCTGATTACTGGCAAATTTCTAGACAGGAGATGTTTTCATTTTAATGGGTAGATTTGTTAGCCCGACGCTCTACAATCATAATAGACCGGAACTTACGGTTTGAAGTGGATTCCAAACTACTACAAATATCTATACTACCACCGGGACTCGAACCCTGCGGCACAGAGCGCCAGAGTGCTAGTCACTCGGCCAATAGCCGAGGAATAAGAAACAACAAATATAAAATTTTCAATTGTTATTTTTCTTCCATTGATTTTTATTGATCCGCTGTATCAATTCAATTGCTCGGTCTGTTCTGTATTTAATAAATTTTACAAAAAATATTTATAATTTTTTTTTTAAATTTCAGGTTTTAAAAATTAAATATTTAAATTATAATAGTTTCAAAGTTTAATTTCTTTTTTATTAAATTGGAAATTAATATTCTTCACATTTAAAAAAAAAAAGACTTCCCTCAAAGGATTCACTTAAAGGCGCCACATAACTATTTAAAAAATAAACGTTAAATCGCCCCACTTATTTTCAATCAAATTAAAATATTTCGCCAAACAAATAAATAAAAAAAGTCGCCAAAAAATTAAATATTTTCCGCCAAGTCTGCACTTCAAAATTCATAAGCTATATCAGTGACTGTGAACGACTTCTGATGGAGTTTTCTTCTGACTTCTTTCTTTCTCCATGAATTTTCAACACAAAACAGCGGAGAAGTCGCTTGACAAATGAAGGTTTCTCTTCAGGGTGATAAATGAGTCACTAATTTTCGCATCAGCGAAAACGACAAGGTTGTTTTTACGCCAACAACTCCATCTCGCCAAAGATATGCGCCTCGGAAAGAAAGAAAAGTGCGCCAAAATGACCGGTTGCGAGTGACTTTAGGTGGTTTGATTGATTTATTTCCTCTGAGAGAGTTTCGTTGCCTTTATTTATTTTTTTTTATCCCTGGCTGTTTAAGGCAATTTGAACTGTTTTCTTCTTTTATTTTACTGTCTTTCACATTCCTTAACTCGTTTATTATTTCGGGAAACAAAGCCCTTTAGAATTCGGTTGCATTTTTTTGGTGTGAAGAGTTGCAATTTTCTGCCCACATCAATGCATTTTGGATGTTTTGATTAAATTAGTTCAATTTCTTATGCTTAGGAAAATGTAATACACAATTAGAATAACATTATTTCATGAGATTTTATATTAGAATATCATAAACATATGAGATTTTAAATTATTCTAATTCGGTTGCATTTTTTTTTTATATATATGAATTTCAACAAAACTGAAAGTCGGGGAAAAATCTATTTCAAATATTCATCAGAATAGATAGATAATTGAAATAGATTTTTCAATATTTTTCAATTTGAAATAGATTTCTGAACCTTTTGATGAATATTTGAAAAGGAAATGATTCAATTTTATTTTCAATGTTATTTCATTTTATAATTTATTATATCTTATTTCCCTCCCCCCCCCCATTTTTCTGTGAGTGTTATAGGAATTTCTAAATGCTCGACTAAAAAGTATTCTAACATGCTTTTCTTCTAACGGAATGGAATCTTTACGAGTTTCTGATTATAATCTTCCAAAGCTAACAAGTGAATTTTAATTTTAAAACTAATCCCCTTTGATGCCTATAGAATACTTTGGAGAGCATCAGGTGATTATTTTGAGATTCAATTCAAAAATGTCATTGAGTTAGCTTCTAAGAACTTTAGAGGAGTAACCGGAAATGGTCAAAATTCTAATAACTTTAAAATCCCATAATATCACGTTATAATCCCTGTAGAATATTTTCAATCCTAGAAGTAGAAGATTTACAAGATATGGTCAACTTTAAACCCCAGGATAGCTTGTTATAATCTCCTAAAGGAGATTTAAACCTTGAAGTAGTAGCTTCACCAGACTACTTCAAGGCCACTACCTGCCCTCCCCCCTCCCCGGTTTAAACCCCGGGATATCATGAAATCCCTTAAAAGGATTTTCAATCTTTCATATCATGGATTCCGATAGGTTTTCATGTATTGCTTATACTTTTTTATGTTTGGTTTAATTCTTTAAAACCCCATAATATCACGTTATAATGCTTTGTAGAATATTTTCAATCCTTAGGTAGAAGCTTTACAAGAAATGATCAACTTTAAATCCCAGGATAACGTGTTATAATCTCCTAGAGGAGATTTACAAACCTTGAAGTAGTACTTCACAAGAACTGATTAAGTTTAAACCCCAGGATACCATGGAATCTTCTAAAAAGTTTTTTAATCTTTCATATGGTGAATTCCGGTAGGCTTTCATGTATTGTTTATGCTCCATGATGTTTGAAAAACTGTTTTTAATCCACCATCATTCTTTTTTTCATTTTCAAAGTAAAAAGCCTGTATAAAAGCAATCAAACGTAAATGGTAAAATAAATACATGGTCAAATGAAAGAACGAAATAGAAAAATAGTCAACAATGCTTTCGGCCACAATAACCTGGCATTAATTACCATAAATTATTTCACAATGTATCAAGGATTAGAGGATTTATAAATTGATTAAATATATTATTGGTTGATGACAATACGTTAGATGATGATAATTTGTCAAAGATATAAAATGAAATTGAGTGACAGGTCAAAAATCCACAATTGTTTTACATCAGGGCTTGCCAGGAAATAAATACATGGTCAAATGGAAGAAATATAAAAACAGTCAAAGTCATTGCCCCAACAATGCTTTTGTCCACAATAACCAGGTCTTGATTACCATAAATTATTTGCAATGTATCAATGTGGAGATGATTTATAAATTGTTTAAATATGATATTAGTTGATGGCAATGCATTACATGATAATAATCTACGAAAGATATGATAAGATGAAACAGAGCGACCAGTCAAAAATCTACAATTGTTTTACATCAGAGCTTGCCAGGTAGATTGGATTATCTTTGTAACAATACTTCATTTGAATAAACACATGAATTTCATTACACAGTTTTATGATTTCTGTTTGTATTTTAAATAGAGATATTTTATTCTGAGAAATGGCATGGCAGAGGATGATTGTAATGCTTAGGATTTCATTGTAGAGCAAACTCTGTTTTAGCACAGTCACATTGCTTTAAAAGCTGTTCATTGGATAATTTGAAATATATCGGCCAAATCCTTTATGGTTTAAAAACCATTATGCACTAAATATTCGAGTGTTTTATTATTATTATTATTTCTGTACTGGACAAAGTACATAAGATGATTTATATATACACTCATATATTAAATTCTGAAAATTTATTATCACATGTTTTGGCCAATTTTATTATACCAGACATAATTATTATGCTTAATTATTTATGCTATATCATAAATATTATGATTCATTTTGTATGCTTATTTATGCTATAATTATTATTCACTTTAATAATTAATTTAATAATTTGACATCAATCAGCTAATTTTGCCATCTTACTGGACTAATCGAAGTCTGTAAATATTTTGAGTAAGTTTTGAACAATTTTATTATGGTGTATCAACCCTATGCTTCGAAAGAGTCAATAAATGGCATTAATTTTTTTTAATATTTAATTAGATAAGAGATAACACAACTGAGTGATTTGAAGATATAATTAAGATTAACATTTGATGTTTGATTTTTTTTATTGGATAATGTCTTAAACAAGTTCCATCATAGTCTGAAAGTCTTGCATGGCCAGTTTGAATTCGCTTTTTATTATTTATATCTATCAACCTTTTATTTTGAGTAAATCAAGAAATAATTTAATTTTTAAATTGTAAATTGTATGATTTAAGATAGATAAAATAAATTATTTAACAAAATTGTTACGACTAATAGTAATTGTTTCTTATTGGACAATGTACAGAATAGCTCATAGTTCACTTTTTTCATCGAAGTCTGTAAATCTTTCAATACGAATTTTGAATAAGTTTGTAATTGCTTATGTCTATCAACCTTTTTATTTGAGTAATTTAAGAAATACCGTTGTTTTTAAGTTGTAAATTGTATAATGTAAAATGGATCGATTAAATTATTTAGTGATACAGTTAAACTAATATTTGATAGTTTATTTTTCCTATTGGACAACATACCGAACATGTTTCCCGTTGTCTTTTTTCATCGAAGTCTGTAAATCTTTCATTACGAATTTTGAATAATTTTGTAATTGTTTATATCTACCAACCCTTTAATTTGAGTAAGTCAAGAAATATCTTTGCTTTTAAATTGTAAATTGTATGATTTAAGAGGGATCAATTAAATTATTTAATCATACGGTTACAACTTATATTTGATTGTTTATTTTTCCTATTAGCCAACGTACAGAACATGATACAGTCATAATTTTGTAATTGTTTACATCTATCAACACATTATTTTAAGTAAGACAAAAAATGGAATTGCTTTTAAATAGTTTGTTGTACAGTATAAGATGGATTACTTTAATGATTTAAAGGTACGGTTACAGAAAATGTTTCCGGATCTTTTCTTTCATTGAAGTCAGTAAATCTTCCATCGCAAATTTAGAATAATTTTATAATTGTTTACATCTATCAACCTTTTATTTTGAGTAATTCAAAAAGGTATTGCTTTTAAATAGTTTATTGTACAGTATAAGATGAAATATTTTAAAGATTTAAAGATACGGTTACGACTAACATCTTATTGGAATGGAACATGTTTCGTGCTTGCTTTTTATTGAAGTCAAAATCTTCCATTGCTAGTATATCAATTTTCTTGTTGTAAATGTATAACAATTCTTTATTTTGAGAAGCTCAAAAAGTAATATTGCTGTTAAATAATGAATTGGGTCATTTGAGATTCTTCCAAAACAGCTTGAATCGCGGGAAGTGTTCGAATATTGAGGAAGGAACGCTCGGGTGTGACTAGAGATCCAGTTGATGGAATAATTTATTCGCCAGGCGGAGAGAGAAGAGAGAACCAATTGAAAGGCCGAGAAACAAGAAATACGATTCTTGAGAAGGCGGGAAGATTGACAGCAGATAAGGTTCTCTTCTCAGCAGATGCTTTGCCGAAGCTTTTAATGTTTTATTTATTTATTTTTTGAAGCGCATTAAGTTAAATGCTTCTCACTAGAAAGAAATCATTAGCACCATTCTTGTTTAAAAAATTGTTCTTATATTTTATGTTCAAATTGTAGAATTTTTTTAAGTCTAATTATTTGTAAATAGCAAACTTATGCAGTATTTATAATTATTTTAAGTAGTTTAAGGAATTGCTTTGATGTCAAAATTAAAATTACAAATTTACTGATTAATGACTTATTGATTTTTACTTTTAACTTATAGATCCCTAATACCAATTGATGCCGGCATATCTTTGTTTAAAATCTATTGAACAAATCTTTGTTCTACTCTAATCTATTGAACAAAGCATATCTTTGTTCTATCTATTCTATTCTAATCTATTGAACAAAGATATCCCGGCATCAATTGGAATTAGGGATCTTGTCCATTCTTGTTTAAAAATTGTTTTTATATTTTATGTTCCAATTGTAGAAATTTTTTATTTGTAAATAGCAAAATTATGCAGTATTAACAATTATTTTAAATAGGTTTAAGAATAGGTTTTATGTTCGCAAATCAAAATTAAAATTACTAATTTACTGATTACTGATTTTTACTTTTAACATATAGATCTCTAATTCCAATTGATGGCGGCATATATTTGTTAAAAATATGTTGAACAAATCTTTGTTCAGTCTATTCCATTCTATTCTAATCTATTGAACAAAACATATCTTTGTTCAAAATCTATTGATCAAAGATATGACGGCATCAGTTGGAATTAGGGATCTATATGTTAAAAGTAAAAAATCAGTATATCAGTAATCAGTAAATTACTAATTTTGATTTACGAACATAAAACCAATTCACTAAACTATTTGTAAATAATTATAAGTAATGCATAATTTTGTTATTTACAAATAATTTGACTTAAAAAAATATTTTAAACATAAAATTTAAAAACAATTTTTAAACAAGAATGGTGCTAATATTAATCATAATCACCGTTTACGTTTATTATTCCATTTTTTTTTTTCCTCGTATACCTACTACGTATTGTATGAGCTATTTAAATATTTCTGAGAATTTACGAATAATAATTTTGAGGTGTAAATATCGTGAATATCAATTGAAACTATATATTCGTCTAATAATGTTACTGGGTTCTTATAGTTATTATATTTGTATAATAATGTTACAGGATTCTTATAGTTACTATATTCGTTATAATGTTACAGGATTCTTATAGTTATTACTATATTCGCTATAATGTTACCGGATTCTTATAGTAAATATATTCGTCTAATAATGCTACCGAATTCTTATAGTTACTATATGTGTCTAAAAATGCTATCGGCTTCTTATAGTAAATATATCCATCTAATACTGTTACCGGATTCTTATAGTTACCACATTCGTCTAGTAAGTTATATTAATCGTCTAATTATGTAACTATTTAACTTTTTTTACTTTTTTTAATGATAATAATATAATCAATGAAGAATTTACTGCATCTAATTTTTTTTTTATCTTTGGTTATTTAAAGTAATTAAAAAAGTAATTATAAAAAATATTTAAAGTAATTATAAAAAATATTTTGAATTTATTTTTTTCTCTCAGCTATTAATATTACATTTTTGTGATAATGATTTGTGCTCTGTACAATTAGAAAAATTATTCATTTCGAATTCATTTTTCCTCTAAATATAATAACTACTCTGTAATATCGTATATATCAAAAGGCGCTTAGAACGTCCTAACTTGTGGGTCCTGCTCCAAGTGATTTTTGTGCATACATATATATACTTTCCTTTACTTTCATTACGTTTTAATTTTTGATATGGTCCAGTTGATTAATTTAATACAGATATGTTTTGACTTGCATATGCACCTGGAGAATTTTTTTGTTTCTTTCAACATGGATTGAAAAACAAAAAAATTATTTAGGTATAGTATATTGTTTCAAATATGGACAAATTAGTCTCTAAATCACTACATATTGATACTATATTTGATTTAAAAAAAAATTTTGCACCAAATATGAAATAAATTAATTAAAAAATAATAAATAATAAAAAATTATTCATCAAAATACTGAAGGTGACATCAACGATGTAGTGGATCAGTTGGCAAAAGAGAAAATAAGGTTGAATTTATTTTATAATTTGTTTATGTATTTTAATTAGTTTATGTATTTTAATGTTTTTAGAAAGTAAATTTTTATTTTTTTGAGATACTTCTTAGTTTTAATGTTTTCTTTCTTTATATATTTAAATCAAGTTAGTGCAATGTAAAAATTATTAATAAAATAATTAAATATGGAATTACGACTTCAAATTTAACAGTTACAGTTTATTTCGTAATTTATTAGTTGTAGTTTAATTTAAGTTCTTACAGTTTAATTATTATAGTTTAATTAATTTAATATCTTAAATTTGTTTAGTTTTAATTTAATAGTTATACGAATTTATTAGTTATATAGTTTAATATGAACTATTCATTTTTCATTCCCCCCCCACCACCCCGAGTCAAAAGTCTTGGTGTTGAATCAGATGTTAAATCCTGTTTTTAGGTTTAAAAAAAAAAACAAATTTTTTAAATATTTAACTTAAGATAATCCTAAAATTCAAAAAAAAAAATTAAATGCTCATATATTAATGCAAAATAGAAAAAGAAATGCCATATTGTTACTAAAAAAACATTTTAGTCTATCTAATATGTAAAATTTATTGTCCATGCATCAATATTTTTAGAATCCTAAACATTAAAAAAAATTTTATCATTTTTTTTTTTTAATTATTATTATTATTTGCTTCATTTCTGGGTCTTTTTTAAAATTCTCTCATTTTCTCATCACCCTTACTTAATTTAAAAAAAAAAAAAAAAAATAGTAAATCTGAAATACGAGAACGAAGAAAACAAAATTAACTCTTTAGCAGCTTATTAACATTTTAATTTAATATTCCCGCTTTCTGAAGGATGGAAAAAAAACATCAGTAAAAAGACCCCAAAGGGAGGAATGCATTGGTCGGCAACCCCCTGAAAGGAGGAACCCCAAATAGGTACATTTTAGTCTTTTTTTTTATGGGGATACATAACCACAAGCACACCGCCTTGCCATGGGGCCCCCTCTTTCACGGCTGTCAATCACCGAAAAGTGGAGAAGAGGAGGATTGTCGGTTCCTTTTAACCAATGGCAAATGAGCACCCCCTCAATGTCATGACCTTGCCGCTGAGATAATCTGTAAAAGAAGCTGTTGATTTATTAACTGATCCCCCTTTAGGCTTCAAACATGGAGACATTTAAACATTGTAAACTCACTCATCGTCTTCCTCGTAATATTTGCTAAGTTGCAAATGATTGCTATGCTAATTGCCAATATTGAAATATAAGGGGTTTTTTTACCATGCCACATGCTTATGATAATTTGATTCTGTTATGATAATATTACATAAATTTATAAATTTGTTAAAAAAAATATATGGAAATTTTTTGAATAGCTTTCAAGTTGTTCCATCTTTTAGTCTTTTAGTGTTTGAATTTTCTTATGTTACTTAAAGGTATAATACACAATAATGACTTTTTTTTTTTTTGCCATATCACATGCTTATGATAATTTGATTCTGTTATGATAATAATACATAAATTTATAAATTAGGTAAAAAAAAAATATATGGAAATTTCTGAAATAGCTTTCAAATTGTTCCAATATTTAGTGTTTAAATTTTTTTATAATATTGCTTACAGGTAAAATACATATATCAAAAGCGATTTGCTTAAAATGGTTAAAAAATTTGGAGGAAAAGTTTTTAGACTTTTGGGGAAAAAAATGACTTTTAAATACAAATAATTAAACTATTCTTAATTCTATACACAAATTAGATTTAATTATAAAGTTTTATTATTAAATTTAATTTTAAACTCGTTCCGTTCTTTAAAAACTTTTATTATTTCTCTCTTATTTTCATGCATATAAAAAAATCTATACTATTTATACTTTTTATTAGTGGGCGTTTTTCTAAAGATATATATATATATATATATAACATATATTATATGTTAATGTGTATATACAATATATTTATATATTTTTCAAGCATACATTAATTATGTATACACACACACACTCACATATATATATTTTAATTAATGTGTGTTTGAAAAATATTTATTAGAAATAAAAAAATGAAAAATTGTTCATTTCACTAGATGTAAAAATGCAGGTTTTGAATCATCTTAAAAAATTTAATGACGACAAAGAAAATTTTATTAATGGTAGTCTGCAATATATTTTTATTTAATTGAAATTTTAATAAACATATTATTTTTTTTTTAGTTTTAAAAGTTTCATTCATTTCGTTTAGTTTTAAAAATTGTATTCATTCATTTTCAGTTTTAAAAATTGTATTCATTCATTTCAGTTTTAAAAGTTGCATTTCTTTACTTTTAAAAGTTGCACATCATTTCCATTTTGCACATTTGTTATTTTCTATTTATTTATTTATTTATTATTTTTTTATCTATTTTCATTTATTTACTTATTTGTTTTGAAACTTAATCCTATCTCAGTATTTGAGCTTTTTCATTGTTTCACATAACATTCAAATTTTTAGAAACCTACTTTAAAGTTGTCTGTATACTGAAGTTGTTTGAAGTTGAAATACTGAAGTCTGTATAATTTACAATTTGTCTGTGTTGTAATATCGATTTGGCAGCAAGCTGGGTGCAATCTATTAATCAATGGCAAAGAGGAATTGTGTAAATCATTCATTAGTGTTAATTTATTTAAAACGAATATTATTAAAATTAATGATAAGTAAAATAAGATACGTTTCTTACATATTATTTTGATAATTTTTTTATAGGGAGTAGTAAAGTTGTCATCTACCCTAATTTATTGCTGATGTTATGCAATAAATTAAAAAATAATAATAATAAATAAATTTATTTTTTCACATTTCTTGTAAGCTTGTGAAATATTTAATATTACTGTTACTATAATAATTATTATTAATTGAGATGCTTTCAATTAGCGAAAAATAGGCTACAGCATATAATTTGAGGAGATATTTTCTTACAACCGATAACCAATTTCCACCCATTAACCAATGTTGGTAATAACCAACATTGACTAGTTTACAACAAAAATAGACTTACCCATATATAATTCTTAGAATTTCAATTTGGCAAAAAAATAAGCTATCTAACTGTGTGAGAAACTTATGAGAAATGCGGATGACTGAATGTAAACGTATTTTTAGATAATAGGTAAGATTGAACACTTTATGCATCAATACGTACAAATGGATAAATAAAAAACAACTGGGAATGAAGTAAGATGCATTTAAAATTTATTGCGAGCTTGCTTGTTTGAATTTCTATGAAACATGACCTGTAAATATTATTTTCATCATAAAATAACGAAAACAATATATAAATGAAAATCTTATAACATATTTGTGCCATAAAACAACAGCATAAAACAAAACACTTGTCCATAGCTCTTTCATACACTTTTCTTCTCTTCGTCTCATATAATTTTCCGTGTATGATTTCTAAGTTTTTAATATTATTTAATATTATTTTAATGCCTCCAATTTTGATGCTGAGATTTTTGCCATAAGGAATGCAATTTTAAACCTTCCTGGACTAACTCCTAATCTTAATAAAGCAGTTATCTTTATTGACTCCCAAGCTGCAATCTTGGCCAATGTCTCCTATACACCTAGTGATTGCTTCCTTGTTAAAGAGGCTAAGATAAATCTGTCCAATGCAATTGCCAAAAATGATTGTAAGTTACCGCAACCACAATTTCCTTTATCTTTTCATCAATTTAGTTCTGAGGTAAAGAAGAGAATAGACAGAGCCTTAAAACAAACTTAGAAACTCCTGATAAAACGCGGAATATACTTGTTTTACCACCCATCCCAATGGATTTGCCTCGTGCAGTTTTTATAGCAAATTTATGACTCTCGACAAGGACATGATTTTCTTAATAAATACTTGCACCGCATTGGTGTAGCTACTAATGATGTCTGTCCTCTGTCTTCGTCAGGTGAAACCATGGACTTTTTACATTTGACAACATGCATTGCACTTGATTTTATGACTTTTAACTCTGACAACTTTATCGAGGTTAAATTTTATTGGGCTGCTAGAGTTCTTATGGCGGATATCTCTACACTTTGATATAGAGAAAAAAAAAAACTTTAATGTCAATCCCAGATAAGAAAACGTTACTGGTAAAAATTATGCCAAAATAAATAAATCAGTTGGCATAAATCCTCCACAGAAAATACGCCACTGTGGATTATAGGTAATAAATTACAGTACTTCCATTTCAAAGGTCACCAAATTGTTTAGCGCATCTTAGCAAAATATGTACCTTTCTCCATAAAACAATTCAGCATAAAACAAAACACCCTACCTGTCCATTAGCAATATGATTAAGCGGGGGTTTATGGAATGCATACTTGTTCTAAAAGGAACATCTCAACGAAATCAGCTGCCGTGTCTGTGCACCCCTTTCATGTTGTTTACATGAACCAATGAATCCCAGCAGCAGCAAATCTATTTCTACCATTTCAGAACCTTGTTTTTGTTTCGGTTCCTCGACTTCAGATTCAAAATTGATAGTTGAATTTTTTAATAATGCTTTAGAGAAACTTTCATGTCAATTCCGAAAAAGAAAACTTTACTAGTAAAATTTATGCCAAGAGTCAGTTGGCACAAATCATCCAAAGACAATTCGCCAATGTAGATTATAGGCAAGAAATTACAGCACTTTGATTTTTAAAGTCATCAAACTGTTTGGGGCATTTTAAGCAAATCTACACCTTTTCCATAAAACAATTCATCATAAAACAAAACACCCTACCTGTCCATTAGCAATGTGATTGAACGAGAGTTTATGGAATGCATACTCGTTCCAAAAGGAGCATCTCAACAAAATCAGCTGCCGTGTATACGAACCCTTTCATCTTGTTTACCTGAACCAGGAAATCCCAACAGCAGCAAATCTATTTCTACCTTTTCAGAAGAACCTTGTTTTTGTTTGGGTTCCTCGACTTCATCGACACACACAGAAAGGCGGAGGGATATCGACCGGCCGACTTTCCTCCAGAATCATGATGACGTGGCCAACAAACGAGTGATTTATGACCATCCTTTCTTGGACGCGCACGAGGGAGGGAGGGTGGAAGAAAAAAAATAAATAAATAAAAATAAAAATATACATGGAAAACGTTCTCGAAAAGTTGGCTGGGTAAAATTGGAATGACGGTTGGGGATAATATCTTTGTTGTCTCAGATATGTCCACCCGACTTTTCGCCGCCAAAAAACACTTTTTTTTTAAATCATCTTTTTTTTTTTTCCAAAAAAAAAAAAAGAATTTTTTATGATCCAAAGGGATCTAATTTCAGGTGTCAGTGATATGAAATATGACGTCCAAAGTCAGAAGATTGTTTTTTTTTTTTTATTATTATTATTTTATCATCCACCTGTAAGATGATGAAAAGGTGTGGAATGTTTTTTTCCAACTTTTTGATGTTCTATTTCCTTTGGTGTGAAGACTTTTTTTTTAAAATCTTGTTTGTTTTATTTGCAAATCAGACCAGAAACTGAGTATTTGTGTATAATTATGAAATGTTTCGATTTTGATGTCAATCAATAAATTATCAATCATTAATGTCAATCAATAATTTCGACAACTTTAAAAAATTTTAAAGTTTTACAAAAGTTTAAAGTAACCTTAAACTTAAAAAATACAATTTTTTAAAATTAAAACAGTAATTGATTGAAATGAATTATTGATGTCAAGCAATAATTTTAAGACATAAATTATATGTTTGAATTATATTTTAAAAATTCTTCTCTACTCACCAAGCGAAAAAAAAAGATTTCCTTAAATATGCTAATCGCTTTCATTGTATTAAAAATATATATAAAAAAATATTAACCTCATGATTATTTTTGATAAATATCAAGAAAAGTACTATTGATATTTTCATTTCTAGTTAGCATTTGAGTGTAATTCGATTTTCGATTCAATTTGACATTCGATTTCGATGTCAATCAATAATTTTTAAGACATATATGGTTGAATTATATTTTTAAAATTCTTTTTTACTTGCCACACATAAAATGGGATTTCTTTAAAAATACTAATCACTTTTAATGCAATTAAAATTTGTAGAAAAATATTACCCAGGTGATTATTTTTGATAATAATCAAGAAAACAAATAATATTTTTGTTTCTATCTAGCATTTGTGTCATCAATAATTTTTAAAGCATAAATGATAGGTTTGGATTATATTTTACAAATTCTTCGCTACTCACCATACATAAAATGGGATTTCTTTAAGAATTCTAATCGCATTCAATGCAATTAAAATCTGTAGAAAAATATTACTTTCATGATCATTTTTGATAATAATCAACAAAAGCAGAACTGATATCTTTGCTTTTATCGAAATTGCATATCTCTACAATAAACGCGTTAAAAATATTCGAGTAATATACATAAATGTTTTTATAACCGTCTATTTTGCTGAACCACCCGATAGAATTCAGAACCATGGTAAAGGTATTATCATAAATCTATTGACAATTAGTATATTTATGTAACATTTACGCCATATCAATTATACCTCACTTATCCATAGAAGAAATATCAGATTAATCACTTCGATTGACAATTTAGGCATAATTGATATTAGATAATTACAGTAAAAAAATTGCAGCAATTATTATCTTCACAAACGTAAGATGATTTGATTTGTATCCATTTTGCTAGTCATGTAGCATGCATCAATTGAACAATGTTCACAATAACTTGCGTACACTACGGTTTTTTAAACTTCCAAGGGCTTTATGTTCCATTTCAATATATATACCTAACGTCCATCAACGAGGCGTTTTGGGTGTTAGCTGCCCCCCCCCCCCCATTTTGCATGAGAGAAAAATAAAAAATCCCCACCTGGTTTTTTGACGATCATTTGCACTCGTTATAACAATTTCCATCAATTCACCTCGTTTTCGCAAGCAGTGAATGCCTTGCCAGATTTTTTTAATTTTATTTTCGATTTAGGTTAGGACAATGAAGGTTTTTTTTTTTTTTTTTTTTTTTTTTTTTGTTTTTGTTATTTTATCTCTTTATTTTATTTATATATTTTTTTACGTATTTCATTATTCATTGTTTTACTTTAGTCAGATTGTTAAATTGCAGGAAATAAATTTCTGTAAAATATTTTATTTATTTATTATTATTTTTTTCTCCAATTTTTACGATACGCTAGAAAGAGTTTAAGAACCTTTAATTTATTATTTTAAACTTCACGAATACACCTTTTTTTTTTTTTTTTTTTTTTTTGATTAAATTACTGTACAATCTGATGATACTATGTACAAAATTCTACCCAGAAATTCTTTTTAATGTTTTGTATGTACTATTCCATTTTTTCTTATGCTTCTTCTTAGTCCTGAGTTCCCAATCCTGGCGGTGGCAGGGATGTTTTTAAGTAGTTCGGAATCCCGTTTAACAGCAGGTTGCAGTCTAATTAACTTAAAGTGTGCAAAAAGTAACCGTACAGCGACAAACCAAACCAAACTAAACCTGAGTTCCAATATTTTTTTCTAATTTATAAACAATTTTTATACTTAAATAAAAATAAATAATTTAAATCACTAAAAGTTCAATTATTAAAGTGTAAATAATTTTTTTTTTATTTCTAATGGCAGATTTTTAATAATTACAGCAAGAGACAAGAATAAAGGAAAAAAGAACACAAAACAAAAAAATACTGCAAAAGAGTTCATGTAAATAAACTCTAAATTATTAAATTACAAATTTAATCTGTATATATCATAAAATCTAAACAATAAATATCATGAAAATTTCATAAAGAAAAATTGGCAACGCCAGACAGCAATTCTGTGATGTTGCCAAAAGACTTCACGCCGTGATTTGTTCTTGGCAAGTTAAGTTTAAGTTATTTGACCATGAAAAGTTAGAAAAAGTTAGTAATCATTTCGAAACTTGTACTAGAAACTTATATTTATTTTTTTGCGAATATGGTGATGCCATTTTATTGTTACCGTATTGCTTAATAATTCTATGACTTGTTTTTAAAATTGCATGCTGTGTGATTTTCACAACATATTGAACAAGTATTTTATAACAAACAATTATAACTGATTTAAAAATTAGTTTCAATGTAAATAAATCACCAAAGTAGCTTTGCGTAATCAATTTTAGCTGTTATGACATTCAAGATTTTGTAAACTAATTATTAAATCTTTTACACGTGTATATATTCTTTTTTTACTACTTTAAACTCCTTGAGAATTCTTAACCTTCAGTTAAACATTAAGTCGAAGCTATTGTTTTAAATCAGTGACGCACGAATTTAAGAAAGTCATAAAGGAGTAATAAATAATGAACCAGAGAGTAAATTTTTACTACTCCATGGTAAAGATCACTGTCCAAAAGTACTCACTGTAACTTGACGGTGGGTCCCACATTCAAAAAATATCTAATACTAGCAGAATCTGGCATACGTTGTCCTGCCAAAAAAAAAAAAAAAAAAAGCAATCGCGAAACTATATATATCGAATATATTCTCCATGTTCCAATACATGTGTATACTAATTTGTATGGATATCGTTTGAACGGTATATAAGATGGGGGATTGCAAGTAACAATAAAGTGGATGGCGGTAACCTATTTTCATTACTTGAATACATATTATTACCCATTTTCATAGCGAGGGGTTGAACCGTATAGAAGTGGATATACTGCAGCACCCTCTGGGGGCGACTTACAACAAAGGGGATAGCATAAAAACATTCTCCATGTTTTGTCAAACACACACGACAAATTTCATCAAAATCGGTCAAGCCGTTTAGGAGGAGTTCAGTGACAAACACATGTACGGAAGAACCCGATTGCAGCGCTACTTGCCAGTTCAATTGTAAATCTAAACCATCCAGGAACCCACTGAAACACACACAAAAAATGTCATCAAAATCGCTCCAGTCGTTTAGGAGAAGTTCAGTGACATGTACAGAAGAATTATATATATATAAAGATGTATCTATCTCTCTCTATATATAAAATTATCTATAACAAATGCAATGCCAGACATAGAAAATGCTACATCGGGAAGATTAAGCCATTGAAATATGCAAATTTTGGGAACAAGTTGTAGATAATCTGAAATGCTAATTGGTCACGTGATTTTAGCACGGGATGGAAGGGAAGGAACGTATGAACCAACAGTCTACTCTCTGTCGCCTACGGAATCTAGAATTTCTAGTTCTACGTTTCAGAAGACAACGTCATCAAAAGCAGTTCCGCAATATGACTAGTTTACGAGGGGTCATATTATTAGTTTATGATTGTCTTATTGGTCTAATCGTCATATGGCTGCTGTGTGTTCACTGTACTTAGAATTTGGAGCAGATGGATCGATGAATGGACTGTGAATATTCGCAAAAGACCGAGCTCACCTAGACGTGCACCAGAACTCACTGTTCGATGCATTCTGCGCTGTGGAATGTGCAAGGAACTTGAGATGCTTTAATATCTGAGAGGAACAGTGTCACCTGGAATGGCCGAATGTCTAGCTCTCTGGCGCTCGGTGCCACAGGTTTCGGGTTCGAGTCCCGACGGTGCCATGGATTTTTGTAGTGGTTCGGAATCCACTTTAAGCCGTAGGTCCCAGTCTCCTATGACTGTAAGAGCGTCACGGAGCAGAAGTCAGACTTCTACCTACGCGTGCTCCATTAGAACAGAAGCTGCGCCCATCCTCCCATGAGGGACACGACAACAACAACAACAACAGTGTCACAACGATTGGCAGAAAGCACCTTCAACACATGTCGCCCTTTACGAAGACTGTCATTGCCGACAACCCACAGACTGAAAGATTGTAGATATATCAAGAACAAGACACTTGGACTATTGAATGGCACAATGTGATGTTCAATGATGAGTCTCAGTTCATATAGGGTCATTTTGAACAATGCTATTACAACCAGTTTGGGCTTTGTTGGGGTGGTATTTCTCTACAAAGTTTATGATGTCCTTTCATTTGGGAAAGATTTTGTCACACGCGAATCGTATTCCAAACAAAGGTCGTATACCAAATAAAATGTTTCGGGTCCAAACAGACGTATATCAAGTTGGACTTATTTCAAAGAAGACATATTGCCAGGTATCATTGCATAATGAATTACTTTAGGAAAATACTTGCATTATCCATTACATTAATGGGATCTTTGCGGATGTTCGCACATTTTTATGCAAATAATATATTTATTAGGTTGAATCGTAAATATACCAATTAAACTTATGAAACTTTTCAATTGTCAGCAAAAGCACTTTTATTCCTATAAAAATGAGAGAACTATATAGGATTTTCTCAAACATCCTATATCATTTAAGAGAGTAGAGCTATATAGTATATCGTTTAAGTTTAGATATACGTTAATAGATGGTAGTAGACCAGTTAGTAGACTAAGTGACTAAGTTAGTCGATGGTATATCGTATATCGTTTAAGTGAGTAGATAGTATATCGTTTATGGTATATCGTTAAAGTTTCTAGTGATGTAACGATATAGATTTTATCAAAGTAAAGATATGAAAATGATGAGTTGTTAAGTGAAGCCATGTTGATGTAAATGCTTTTAAAGTTGACGAAGGAAAACAGAGCTAAAGAGACCTTATACGATTTTCACTCGCAAGTCAAGAATAATTATGCACCTTTGTTCTGTTTAGAGCGAAGGGATTAGCATAACTAATGTCAACAAAAGGTTTCTAATCCAATTAATTTCACAAATAAGGTGTGCGTTTTTGCATTTTAGCACACTTTTAGAGATTAAAAGTTACTAATGTGAGGCAAAAATGCGGGTTATAGAGTTGGATGCATTTACAGCTTTCTGGAATTAGTTATTTCCTAATGAATGGGATATGGTTTCAAATATTCTCGTAAGGTTTCCATTTTTTCTTCTTCCTTTAAGGGTATATACATATTTCATAGGAGTTAGCGGTATTGATAAGGTAAGCTATTACGAGCCTTTAAAAAGCAAACTCTGAATTTGATCTTGACAATGTGTACAAATTTGTCAGTACTGCTTTTTAAAAAAACTTTAATTTTTAATGAACTTCAACGAATGACATTAATTTTTTATGAACTTTAATAAAGGACATTAGTTTTTAGAATTTTAATAAATGATATTAGTTTTTAGAATTTTAATGAATGACATTAATTTTTATTAACTTTAATAACTTTAATTTATCTATTAAATGTGGGGTAAATTTTGATTTTTTTAAATTGCTGCTATAATAAATGTAAACAGACAGATAAATCACTGTAAAAAAATAAAAAACATATATTTAAAAGAAATAAAGATATATATATATAGCCTATATATATTTTATATATTGCTATATGCCAACTCGTGGCTCTGTGGTAACTTGCGCTACTGGTGAGCATTAGGGCTCAGGTTCAATTCGTCGGCGGCTTTGTTGTAGACATTTTCAAAAAAGTGAGGAGACTCTATGACATTTGTGATGTTCCGCATCTTGCCTCGTTATTTGGACTACCTCGTGGGAATTTTCCGGGTATTCTCCTATACGGTACGAGGGAGTTCTCTCTGAAAGTCCTCCCGGAAAGCGCTGCCCTCCTTAAGCTAAATCTGATTTCTACGAGTGTTCTATCACAATAGAAGTTGCCCCTTTCCCTCCAATCATGAGTAGATCAAGGGATGGCTGTCCCGCACTGCAGGACACTGAGGATTAGACACATATATTGTAATATACACATATATTTGCAACTTTCTCTAAAAATTGGAATTGGCCAAAATATATGGAATTAAATTAATACTGAGATGTTTTTATATAATAAAAAAGAAAAAGAAATTTTTTCCTATCAGTAATATTCTATACGATTCAATTGGATTATATCTGAAAAAATAGCCCATTTTAAATCAATCATAATGTGGATAAAATATAACGTCTAATAAAATAAACCTTTTTTAAATAAACCTTGATTTTATAGCATTTTCGACAAAAGCTGTTCAATTCACAAAAGCTGTATTATTTTTGTATATTTCTTCATAAAAATACTAAAGAGAAGAAGGTTTGAAAATATTTCAGTGACTATTGCAAATATGAGTTTTCTAAAATATTAACAGCGTGTGTGAGAAAAATCAAATATGCTCAAGTTTGAAAGAAAAACTAAAATTAATTTCTTTTATATGATGAGTGAACAATTTATGAGCATAGATCGAGCACTAATTGTTTGGAAAGCTAAACATATATTCATTTATAAGTGGAAACGGACGATTCCATTATCTGTTAGGGGTGCTAGTCACATATACTCGATGCAAAGTAGTTTTGAAAGAAAAAAAATGTAACAGATGTGAAATTTTTTCATCTAATATTTCTTTTGATGTTATGAAATTTAAAATTTCAATTATTAAAATCATTTTTATCATCATTAAATTAACATAAATTAACTTTCTCTCTTATTACGATACTCTATTTGAATTCGTTCGACTCGGCAACTTACCAGTTTTTGACACCGGTGTTCAAATTATATATTCATATTTGTTTCTTATCAACAGTGACGCATATTCACTCAAAATGTAGAAAATCAAATATGAATAGAAAATTGTCGCAAAATTTTAAAGATTAATTCCTAGCCTTTTTTTGAAAATGTTCTATCCTTGATACCATTCATTCCAGATAAATAATAATAATAAGATTATTTAAAAACTTTGGGGATTTTTTTTTTTTAAATTTTGCGTGTGTTAAAATAGTTACGCTCGCATTTTTTAATATTCATTTAAAAGTTATTAATAATTTTCTAAGCTCTTTAAAATAATATTCTTGAGCAAGATATATTTTTATTCAATGAAAATTATTTTATTATACTCAAAAACAAATTTTTTGTCTCTGTAACGAAAAATGCAAAGTTTGATTTTCTATTTCAACATCAATAATTTTTATTGAGTATTTTTTTTCAGACCACGCAAACACTTTTACGAAGACAAAAAGTAAAATTTAAATTCTGTTTACTACCCAAGAATCTCTTAAAAATTTTTAGGTTGTGAAATCGTAACGTTTTGCATAGAAATAACATGCTGGTTCGTTTAAAAATTTCAGCCTTCAGTTCAAATCCCTTAAAATTTTCAGGTGGGGAAATCGTAACGTTTTGCGTAGAAATTACATGTTGGTTCATTTAAAAATTTTAGTATTTGGTTCAAATCCCTTAAAAATTTTTAGGTTGTGAAATCGTAACGTTTTGCATAGAAATAACATGCTGGTTCGTTTAAAAATTTCAGCCTTCAGTTCAAATCCCTTAAAAATTTTCAGGTGGGGAAATCGTAACGTTTTGCGTAGAAATTACATGTTGGTTCATTTAAAAATTTTAGTATTTGGTTCAAATCCCTTTAAAAATAAAAATTTTTAGGTTGTGAAATCGTAACGTTTTGCATAGAAATAACATGCTGGTTCGTTTAAAAATTTCATCATTCAGTTCAAATCCCTTAAACATTTTCAGGTGGGGACATCGTAACGTTTTGCGTAGAAATTACATGTTGGTACATTTAAAAATTTTAGTATTTGGTGCAGATCCCTTAAAAATTTTTAGGTTGTGAAATCATAACGTTTTGCATAGAAATAACATGCTGGCTCATTTAAAAATTTTAGTATTTGGTTCAAATCCCTTAAAATTTTCAGTTGGGGAAATCGTAACGTATTAATTTAAAAATTTGAGCATTCGGTTCACAATAATATGCATATATAATGCTTATAATCCCTAGATAATAATACGTCAAAAAAACCTTAAACTTTTGGTATAGATATTATTGGGCCGTTACTTACGATCTATGCATATTTTTTTGGAAAATTTCATACAAATACAAAGTTCTAAAAAACCACTACCTATAAATGTTTTTTGCAAAAGAAATTGAAAAAATTTCATGTGAGAAAAAAATAAACTATTTCTTGAAAGAAGCATAACAATTGTAGATACTGGAAGGAAACCGGACTTTAAAGATTAAAAAGTTCAATTAATCTTTAATTTTATTCCAAATGTTTTTCTACATATCGATGTAGCATGTATATTGCATTTTGTCTTCTTCTTCTTCATTGGTGCAACAACCCTATGGTGGGTCAAGGCTGTCTGCATACTGAGAGATTTCGAGACATTTTTTGTCTAGTTTTCTTAAACAAAATGCAATGTGCTTTCTACAACAGTAATAAAATTTATATAAGAATTGAAAACTAGTTACAGAAAGCCAAATTAATAATTAATCATGATAGTTTATCAAGGTTTTCATCTGTCTAGCAAAAATAAAGTTTACAAATAGTCGTTAAAATGTCATCTCTTTTGTTTTCATCATAGCTCTTAAATGTCTATTTTATTTCCTGTTCCGATTATTTTAAATTTATACATAATTTTTTTAAATGTTTTTTAAAAATAAAAATTTTTTGTTAGCTAATGCCATGAATATAAAATAGAAACTTGATTGGTAATTGGTATGTCTAAGAACAGACGCAAATCGAATACGAATTATACGAGACCTTTTATTTTTTCGGATTATACACCGCTGTGAATTATACGGGAGATCTGTTATTTTTTCGGTCTGAAATTACGCCTGGTGAATTATACGCCGCTGTAGTTTTACGAGATCTTTCATTTTATCGGATCGAAAATTACATCCGGTGGATTGCACGTCACTATGAAATGTATGAGAATTTTCTTCGGATCGAAAATAGCCCCCGACGGATTATATGTAGCTGTGGATTATACGATTTGTTTTATCGGCTTATGCCCGGCGAATTATGTAGTGCCGTGAATTATAAGAAGAAATAATTAAGTACAATAAATAAAAGAGTAATTTCAATTGTTAATCCTTTTCTACATGCTGTATAATTAGTGAACATTCTGTAGTAACAGGAAAAGAAGAAGCACTCCCTATAAGGCAATGCTGAATTTTTGTCGGCGAAACTTGCATGCAAGGTTAATTGTTTTAAAACGGGAATAGTCTCTTGTATTCCTATGTAAATTGATACTCAATCACTGAATAATTGAGCAAGTAAGACAAACATCACGGAAGAGCTAAATGACCCCTCTTTAGTTGTTTTACTATACGCATAAATAATTCCATTCAATTTGGGAAAAGTATGTGTTTTTTTTTTATCAATGTCCCAATCAAAACCGATTTTGTTTCCTAACAACTGCTTAATCTTTTTTTCATAAAACATGCATGCTATCCTTTGCTAATTGAATACTAAAGTAGTAGTTTGTATCGTTTGTTGTTGAATCAATACGCACAACAACGTTTCAGAAACATCGCGTTCCGTAAGAGAACAAACACAAAGCACAACACAATATAAAACGAAAAGAAAAGAAAATAAGGAAAAAAAAAAAAAAAAATCGAAGTGGAATGGAGTATTAACTTGGTTATATCCCAACTAATAAGGGGGTGGAGCATATCCCCACAGTGTTGTACCAGAGTGCCACGCGTGTTTTTTTATTCAAACCCAACTCCCCCCTAATTTTTTTTTTTTTTTTTTTTTTTTTTTGTTCGCGTTTTCTTTAAAAATTAAAACTTTCTTTTCATCCGCTGTGTCGGAAGGGAGGGGGGTGCGCCTAAAGAGGAACTTGATAAATGACGGTTTGGCACGCAAAAGCACGCGCCTAGGGGGTGGGAGGGGAGGGGGGCAGGGAGAGCCGTCCATGATAAATGATTCGAGCAGCGGTTTCTATTTTGCTTGTGTCCGAAACACGAGGGTATATCCCCGCACTGGAAATTTCTGCTGGATTGTGGGATGACTAATTCGGAAAGAGAACTGTGTTGTTTCCCAGTCGAAAATCGAGGTTGGATTTTTTCTTTTTTTTTTTTTTTTTTTTTGCTTTTTTTTCGCTGCTTGTGACCATCTGCCGTCATGTAAGGCTCGCATTCGTACCGAAGTATAGAGATACTGTTCGTCTGCACAATCCAGCAACTCATGAAGGTCGATTTAATACTTCGAATTAGAATTCTATAACAATTACAGTATTGTCTAGTTGGTGTGATACCTTTTTTGGTATTATATCTTATACAGAATACCAACCAATATATAAAGGTATTATATTACCTTTATATATTGGTTGGTATTATAAATTTTTTTATTACCCTGTTCAAAACATTTTTATTAAACAATAAAAAGAAATGAGCTCTAGATGTTATTTAATAATGTTGTCATCATGTTCAGGATGCATTCGTTCCGAAGTACAGATACGGTTCGTCTACACAGACCAGCAATTCATGAAGGTCGGTTCAGTGCTTCAATTAGAAGCTACAGTATTGCCTGGCTGGTATACACCTTTTTTTGGTATATACTTTTATATATTGGTTGGCATTATAAATGTTTTGATTACCACATTCAAAATATTTTTTATTGAAAAAAAAATAGTGAGCTCTTAACGTTATTTAATAATGCTACCATCTTGTATAAATTTCATCCGTTCCAAAGTACAGATATGGTTCGTCTGCACAAACCAGCAACTCATGAAGGTCGGATTAGTGCTTCAAATTCGAATTCTATACTCTGGTTTGTATTAAACCTATTTACATTATCTTATTCAAAACATTTTTATTGGAAAATTAAAAAAAAAATAACTCAAGACATTATTTAATAATGTCATCAAGTACAAGTTGCATTCGTTCCGAAGTACAAATACAGTTCATCAGCAAAAATCGCCTAATCATAAAAATTGAAATATACGAATTAGAATTCTATGACAGTTACAATTAAATTTAGTTAGTGTTATAGACTTCATACAGTACCCTCTTCAAAGTATTTTTATTGAAAAAGAAAATAATTGAGCTCAATATTTCAATTATTGATGCTTTAAATAAGAATCATATGGCAGTAGGCCATGGTTTGATTTAGCCTTGACATAATTTTAAGTTAATCACATTATTTCCTTCAAATGACTTTCAAAGTAAAAGAATATTTTTTGGAACGCGAAATGTTCCATACTGAGAAATGAAGGACTTCTGTGGCAAAAAAATTTCTATGGTAAAACATTTACTAGAATTATAGTACTGGATTTTTGATAGTGGTACAGAACACTATTCCATCAAGAAAAACGCTGTTTCGTAAGAAATATCTTTTTAAAATGGAAAGCGCATTAAATTCGAAGCGCATGTACCATTTTTATATTAAAAATATAATTTGTCTTTCTATCTCTTCAAAAATATAAATTAGAGTAATAAATTGACATAAAAAACGAACAAAAACATTTTCATTGAAAGTAAATGGACATAGTTAACCGCATCTTGTATTGTGATATTTACTGACTTCAGAACAATTTTCCGTAAGTGATTTCAATTCCACATTGTTTAAAAATTTGAAAGTTCTTTCCTCTTGAATATCTCTATACTGAATGTGGCTTTTCGTATAAACCGCATCAGTTCTGAGATATAAAAAAAAGGTTCATTTGCACAAAGCAGCCATCCGTGACAGACACATTCAGCCGCCAGATAAATAAATAAATTACTATTACACCATGGTTAACTTGAGGCGAATGTCGCTGTGTTGAAAGAAACGATGACTCGTCCTATCTTCATTGCTTCGTAAATAAAAACACTTAAAACTGCTATTTTAAGTTATCTACTTAACGTATCGTTAGCTTTGAAAAATACTCGTCCGTTCAAACGTTGAAAGAATCGTTAAGAGCTTTCAAGTTGACAACTTGCTTCGTCCACATACTATGGCTGACTGCAGTCGATTTTCCTTTAATACGCGAAATAAATGGAAGCGGTTTCCTCAAGAAGATACGTAGAATAGATAGCTCCGAAAAACAACGGTTTAAAATATCAGCCTCTTTTTTTTTTTTTTTTTTTTTTTTTTTTTTTTTTGCCAAGATTTTTAAATCAACCATTTATCAGCATATTGATTCTTTGAATAAGCTGTAATTTGATTACAGCTAAATTCTAACATGATGTGTAAGATGTATAAGAATTGCGAGTCACATGCGAGCTAAAGGTGAATTGGACAACGACTTCATATTTAACAACAACAAAAAAAAAAAATAATAAAATAATTTTACTTTTTCTTCAATGGTGCTACAGCCCCACGGTGGGCCAAAGCCGTCTGCCTATTGGGAGATTCCGAAACATGAGATGTTTTCTTTTTATGGGTTAGGGTTTTTAAATTAAAACTTGACATCAGTAGATAATCAACAGTATTTCAATTGTCAATTATTGGAAATTTATTATTTCAATTAATGTCAATTAGTGGAAATATAATAATCAATCTACTCTTTAATTAATAAAACCCCTTTTATGAAATGTTATAGTGAGAATTTTCAAATATTTTTGAATATCGAATAGCTTTTTTGCATTTGCGATTTTTTTAAATAATATTTGGCATCAGCAGATAATTAACAGTATTTCAATTAATTGAAATTGATTATTTAAATTAATGTCAATTAATTACAATTATTTAAAATTTATTATTCAATCTACCCTTTAAATGAAACCACTTTTATAAAATGTTATAGTGAGAATTTTCAAATACTTTTGAATATCGAATATCATTTTTGCATTTGCGAATTTTTAAATTAATATTTTCCATTAGCAGATAATCAACAGTATTTCAATTAAGGTTAGTTAATTGAAATTCATTAATCAATCTACCCTTTAATTAATGAAACCACTTTTATGAAATGATACAGTGAGAATTTTCAGATATTTTTGAATATCGAATATCATTTTTGCATTTTTGATTTTTTAAATTAATATTTTCCATCAGCACATAGTCAATAGTACTTCAATTAATATTAATTAATTGAGATTGATTAATCAATCTACCCTTTAATTCATGGAAGCATTTTTATGAAATGTGAGAATTTTCAAACAGTATTTCAATTAATTGAAATAATCAATTTCAATTAATATCAATTAATTAAAACTGATATTCAATCTACCCTTTAAATGAAGCCACTTTTATGAAATATTATAGTGAAAATGTCAATTAATTGAAATTGATTATTCAATAAACCTTTAATTAATGAAACAACTTTTATGAAATGCTATAGTGAGAATTTTTAAAAAAATTTTGAATATCGAATAGCATTAAATTTTTAATTTAATATTTATTATTAGCAGATAATCACAATGATTTAATCAATATCAATTACTTGAAATTGACTATTCAATCAAACCTTTAATTAATGAAACCACTTTTATGAAATGCTATAGTAAGAATTCTTAAAAATTTTTTGAATATCGAATAGCATTAAATTTTTAAATTAATATTTATTATCAGCATATAATCAACAATATTACAATTAATATCAATTACTTGAAATTGATTATTAAATCAACCCTTTATTTAATGAAACTACTTTAATGCATATTTTTTATGTACATATATATATTATTTATATTTTTGAATATCGAAAAGTATTTTGTGAATTTGTAACAATTCTATACAATTAAAGACTGATTTACATTAAGATTTATTATTTTTTGTCTATTAGCAGATAATCAATAGTATTTCAGCTACTACTAATTTTCTATTTCAACTATTCTTCGGCTTGAAAAATACAGTTTCGTTTTTTTCCATTCGATTTCTTCAGAAAAATATGAATAAAACATTCAAATCCAAATAATATTGTACTTGTAATTGCGATTATATTTTCTATTTAGCAAACATTTAATAATAATTTTTTTTTTCAAAAACTACAACATTTTAAGTAGATTAACAAAAAAAAACTAACAAAATAATTCACACTGTTTGAATACAATGTTTTTATATTTTAAGTCCAACCTGCACAATTCGCTTATTTTTTTCCCCCTTTGTTTACTGGTTTCTGAGTCAGGCTGCATTGTCCTCGTATTGTTTATAAACTTGGCAGATATATTGGCTGCATTTCAACGCTTCAACGCGCCAACCCAAATACTTGTCGGCAGTGTTCGGTGAGGCTTGGCGAGATTGTTTAGGGTTGCTTACCAACCGTTGAAATTAATCATTTCTCTAAAATCGTGGTAAAAATTGAAACCAAAACAAATCGAATGGTGTGAAATACTTGACGCATTAAAAAAAAACCGAGCAATTTATCTTGAGAGAAAATTTTGCCTTGAAGGAAGTCCAAGTATTTTAAAAAATAAACAGAATTTCTTAACCATCAATAAATGTCCGATTTTTTTATTATTATTAAACTAATGTTTTAATATTATGGTTTACATTTTGCATACTAGTAAGTAAAAAAAGTGTCAAAACTAATTGATTAAGAAAATGCGATACGCAGTGTTATGTATTCCTGGAAAAGTTAATAATTGAATAATTTTGTCAACAGGTTGTGATGTTTCGTGTCAGTGCCTACCAAAGTTTTTGTTTTCAGATTCAGTATTGTTTCTTAGAAAGTTTTAAATTCATGGAGTAACTGTAAATAGTCAACTGTAAATTTTGTATTTTTTTGTTTGATTTGTCAGTTCAATCAGTTATTTAGAATTACTATTTTTCTAGATATTATTGCTTATTTTTCTCGTTATAGGAACCATTTTTTTTTTTTAAGTACTGTTTCCTTATTTTTAAACAATTGATGTTTTTTTTTTTTTATAAATTTATAAAAAATAAAATTATTTTTGTTTTTATTTTTCAAATTTAATTTTGTTTTATAAATTTTCTTTCTGGATTTGAGGCTGGTTTTGACATATTTTGTAATATTACGAAATTGGAAATATTATTGGAAATACTGTTTAATAATATAATTAAGTTATTGAAATAATATTTCTCAGTTTATTGAAATTTTCTTTTAGTTATTTCAATATAGTAATAATATTTCTCAGTTTATTGAAATTTTCTTTTAGTTATTTCAATATAGTAATAATATTTTTTTGCCAGAAAATTTAGTTCTTTGTCGATTTTTAATGTTTTGAAAAATTTCTGTCATATCTCTTTTGTAAAATTTGAATTTTATGTAATTTCTTCAATACTCGTTTTTCTTACCACAATTGTGTACTATTCATTGAATTTGCTTCGAGATTTGAGGCTGATTTTGCCATATTTTGTACTATTACGAAATTGGAAATATTGTTTAATAATATAATTAAGTTATTGAAATAATATTGATTAGTTTATTGAAAAGGAATATAATTTTCTTTTCGTTATTTCAATCTACTATTAATATTTTTTGACCAGAAAACTTAATGCGTCTATTTTTAATATTTCGAAATATTTCTGTCATATCTGTTTTGTAAAATTTTAATTTTATGCAATTTCTTCAATACTCGTTTTTCATATCACAATTGTGTACTATTCATTAAGTTTGCTTCGAGACTTGAGGCTGATTTTGTCATATTTTGTACTTTTACGAAACTAGGAAACATTATTGGAAATATTATTTGAAAATATGATTAAGTTGAAATAATATATATCAGTTGATTGAAAATGAATGTAACTTTATTTTCGTTATTTAAATAATATTGCTAATAATATTTTCTCGCAGGAAATTTTACTTCTTTGTCCATTTTTAATGTTTCGAAATATTTCTGTCATATCTGTTTTGTAAAATTTTAATGTTATGCAATTTCTTTAATCTCTCTTTTTTTAAATCACAACTGTGCACTATTCATTATTTCTCTGAATGAATTCTTATATGTAGTGGCATTCTTCTTCTTCATTGGGCGGCCTGATGGCCAATTGGATAGCGCTATAGGTTTTGGCGCTTCAGGTTCGAATCCTGGCCCAGGCATGGATGTTTGTGAGTGGTTCGCAATTCACGTTAAACTGTATGTTCCGGTCTAATTAGTGCAAAGAGTGCATAGAAAGACAAACCAAACTATCCCTGGCACAACAATTCATGTTGGCCCATGGCTATCTGCATACTGGCAGATTTCGAGACAAGAGTTGTTGTTTTTTACGGGGGTAAAGTTGCCAACTCTACACCCAACGCTCTACAATCATATTAGACCGGGATCTACTGTTTAAAGTGGACTCAGAACCATTACAAACATCCATGGCATCTCCGGAATTCGAACAAGAAACCTTTTTCACCAAGTGCCAGAGAGCTAGTCACTCGGATATGTAGTGGTATACCAATTGAAATTAATAATTAAGTACAATAATACTTAGATATTTTTATCAGGATATTAGTTCAGTTATTAATAAGGATTAAACTAATGTCCATTACCAAAAAGATGTATTTTTACTATTTATATTAGACTTATCCCAAAGAATTAAACAGCTGCTAAAAAGACAAGAGTCCTAATCATATAACCAACAACATGGGAAGTCATTAATAAATTAAATTTCTAAAACATTAAAAATGATGTATTCAAATTCAGAATTGGAAATTTTTAAGCATTTCAGAAATTGTTTTTATACATATTAAAGCTCAAGATTATTTGTGTGAAAGTTTAAAAAAAAAAAATAAATACAAAGAGGTATTGCATGATACATGTTTAAATTATAATTACGTTAAAAAATTATACGCTACTATGTCTTGAACTAATTAGAATGATTTATTTAGCATCTGCCTACAATAAAGTTAATAGAAATAACCATTAGAAAAATTGGGAGATAATCCATAAAACACTCTGCAGTCATATTAGACTGAACCTACGGTTTAATGTTGATTCCGAACCACTACAAACGTACATGACACCGCAGGGATTCGATCTCGAAACCTGGGGCATCGAGTGCCAGAATTACTACTTTGCATTTATTTACAATGCAAATCTATGCGTAAATTTTATAATATAATGAACTACATAACAAATTAAAGTGAAGATTGATTTTGTATTTGAAATACGAGACTATCAACATTGATGTTGATATTACTTAAGGTTTGGTTTGTCGCTCTGCGGTCCTTTTGTGCACATTTTGGGCTAATTAGACCGGGACGTACAGTTTAATGTGGTTTTCGAACCACTGACAAACATCCATAACACCGCCAGGATTCAAACCTGAATCATGTGGTACCAACAGACAGAGCACTAACCAATTAACCATCAGGCCGCGTTGTTACTTAAGGATAATCGCATAGAACTTTTGGGGAACCCAAAACCTGTGGTACCAAGAGCCAAAGCACTAGTCACTCGACCGTCAAGCCGTGATGTTTTATGTGAAACATGAGAAAGGAAAGTTAAACTTGAAACATTTTCCAAGCAAACAAATAGATGAATGCGAATAAAACACCGTTTCGAGAAAAGTAGTTATAACTCTCTTGCATCATTATTTTTAAATTCAAATACTTATTTACATGTTTATTTTCCGTATTCAAAATGTTATAAATTTTCAAATGAGAATAATATAACAATAACAAGTAATATAAAATAAATTTTTTTAAAGTCAATTCCTGTTTTTTTTCACTATATTGCAGAAAAGTCCTTTACAAATAAAGTTGAAATTTTCTTCTTACATCTGGCACCATCTATTGGTAGATACATGCAATTAAATCTAAAAAAAGCTAAAATAAATTAATTAAATGTAATTAATGAATTAATGTATGATAAAACTGCATTAACATCGAGTGTCATCCACTGCAAGTTCAAAAACAAAAATGTACTTGAACTTGAGTGGATGAATAAAAAGTACTTTATGAACGATTGAAAATTTAAACAAGATAAATATAGGGAGAGTGGGAACTAATAGAAGGAATTGAATAAAACAAACGCCTCCTTTGCATTTTATTTATCCCTTTGTTTCAAGCAAACGATTAATTTTGTTATATTTTGTTTTCTTGTGTGGCAACTGTTTCGCATTTTCATGACACCATTCACCTTTGCATGAATTAAAGTCATGAAAATGTAAGCCACTCTTGATTTAACAATGCATTTATTCTTACAGCCCTTTCACCATGAACGTTGTATTCCACGATCCCATCAATCAACCATCATCTGTTTTTGCTTTTTCCCATTCGCGTTTTATGTAAGATTTTTCGTACCTTTAATTAAATGTGAGACTGTTTTCCCCTTCGTGATATCAAAATTCTGAGTGACTTCAGATATGATTTATTTCGCCTCACTGTTTAAACTTTGACCCATTCGCACTGAGGGAAAACAATTGAATTTCGATTGGGCCGTGGTTTTTGCATAGCAAACTTTTCCCATTGATAATTTTATTTCTTTTTTCTTTTATATTTAAAAAAGAAATGTAAAATAAAACGTTATTCGTCTATGCTTAACGTGGCAAGCATTTTTATTTGTTTGTTTAATAATAAGGACTGTTTTATTTTTAGACGAAATAACTTTTTAAAAGATATACAACTAAAGATTTACAACATAAATAGCATTTACAACATTTTTAAGATCTATTCCACTTTTCTTCTGAAACTCTTTAATGATATGTACTTCTAATCAACACTGTAATTTATGCAATAGCAATCTTTAATCTTTTATGTTGTAAATCTTTAGTTGGCTATAGTATTGATTGTCTCTCTTTAATGTTGTAAATCTATTGTTATCTATCGTATTAAATGTCCATTTTTTATTTTCTAAGGCAGCGTTTATGTGAATCGTTATGTGGCAAGTGAATTTTAGAGCAAGTAACTTCAGCTTGGAAAGGACAAAAAAAAAAATAATAATAATAACTTTTTACATCATTATTGATAACAATTCATCTAGGATTTTTTTGTTTGAAATTGAGAAAATATGTGACTTTCAAGCAACAAATATTTCAGCCCATTTTTCTGCTAATTTAAATTAATTAAAATTACAGTTAGATTAGGATTATATACACTAGTAATAAAAGAATATAGGGAGAAAAGCTGAATAGATATGCAAATTTCGATCTTTTTATATAGTAAATCTTTAATTGTCCATTTTATTAGGTATCTATTTCTTATGTTGCAAATCTTTTTTTTTTCTTGTCTTTTATGTTGTACCAGCAAATCTGTGGTAAAGTAAAAAAAAAAAAAAAAAAAAAAAAAATTGCCAAAGTCCCTCCTAAATGACCGTGTTGAAGTTGTGACAGGGTAAGGTTTGGAGTTCATTATTACATAGTTATAGTTCATTATTGCATATTAGTTATAATTCATTATTGTTCTTTCACTAGAGTTATAGTTTATTATTGTACATTAGTTATAATTCATTATTTTTCATTCACTAGAGTTATAGTTCATTATTGCACTCCCCCCTCCCCATGGACCTTCCTCGCTCTGTTTTTACTGCAAAATTTAGACTTTTGACTGGCCGTGACTTTTTACAAGGATACCTTTGCCGTATTCCAGTGGCCAATACTCACGATTATGTCCTGTGTTCTTCAGGTACTTTTATGGATTTTACACATTTGACAAGCTGGCATGTGCTCTCGTTTATGAACTGTTCTCCAGACAACTTTTATAACAAGGCTGGTTTTATTGGACTGCCAGATATGACTTCTATGGCCTCCGTCCCGACGTAGGAAAAAAAAACTATTTTGTGTTGTAAATCTATAGTCATCTATGATGTTAATTGTCCGTTTTTGTGTTCTAATGGCGTCTGTCTTCAAATAAAAAAGACTTTCAGTATCAAAACGGTGCTAAAAATTTGCTTAAATGCCAAATTTATTAAAAGCACTTGAATATTATTTCTGCAAAGAATATAAAGTTCGACTTCAAGACTTAACAAAATTTCAATGTGCGTTAAAAAAGCTTTCTAAGTTCTTTTTAAAATTGGAAAAATTCTTATAGATAAATAATATTCAGAAAAAATTATTTTTCAAATGTATGTCGATTTACGAAAATAAATGGTGTTTTTTCAAATTAAAAACACATTTTTTAAAGCCATTCTTATTTTAAAAAGTGATTAAAAACCCACTCTATATTTTTACTTGAGAAACACATTGCTATTTACTAGCAATAATCAACTGCACCCTTTAATATAGCAGTTGGTAAAATTGGAAGAAACTTGACCTTGGCGAAAATTAGGATATGGTTCATGACTAATTTGATGAAATTTACTACAAAACTACGAACAAGATGCATAAAAATGTGTGTGTTAAAACCCGTTTTTCACCACTTCCTGATTTCCTGACCTACAATCAACAAATTCAATTGTTGCACAAAACACTTAACCCTGAATTTTTACATTTTCTCATAACAGCCTTTTCTTACCTTTTCTATAAATGTAGGGTTAATGTTTCTGCGCATGTACTCCGGCAATTTCTTTACTTCCCTTGCTCTCCAATCTGCTATTCAAAAAACTTTTAATGATTTGTTTTTGATATGCATTCACTCCGCAGAAGAACTTTTGCAATCTTCGGTCTTGCTATTCGTCCTTGCTACACGGAGCTGGATTTAAATTCTTTAATTTCCAAAATCCTTAAATTCCATGTTAATAAAATGGAGTAAAATGACTCTTGACTTTTCATTTATCTGCTAATTCCACTTGGCTTTCAACTATACTTTGCAGCAGTCTACCGGACTTCAACACACATATAAAATTATATATAAAATAAAAATATATTAATATTAATTTATTTAAATATAAATTAATATACTGTGTTTTTACACATTTTATGTTTTGTTAAGGTTTTTAAACGAACTTTTTTTTGGATGAAAATTGATTCTACTTTGATCGAACAGGAAATTTGGCATAGCAGTTGGGAGACAGTTGATGTAACACGTTGTGTTTCCAAGAAGAGGGACTTCAGAGTTCGAAGTGCCAAAAGGGAAGGTGAGACGAAATTTATTTGTCTATACTAGAGGTGATAAATGCGAAACCTAATATTGATAATGATAATAATATTTGATAAATCCGCAGGTTGGAGGCTTGAAGATAAGAAGTAGAAATTATTACCCTCAGATGTTTCAATTGGGAATGTTCATTTCAAACTCAGTTGCAAAACGAGTGCAATACAGTGGGATGTCATTCATAGGATCCTAGAAATGCTGATAACCATTTCAAGGGAATAATGACCTGCATAGGAAGAGATTATACATTCTCAGATGTTTCAATTGAGAATGTTCATTTCAAACTCAGTTGCAAAACGAGTGCAATAGAGTGGGATGTCATTCATAGGATCCTAGAAATGCTGATAACCATTTCAAGGGAATAATGACCTGCATAGGAAGAGATTATACATTCTCAGATGTTTCAATTGAGAATGTTCATTTCAAGTTGAGTAGCAAAACGAGTGCAATACAGTGGGATGTCATTCATAGGATCCTAGAAATGCTGATAACCATTTCAAGGGAATAATGACCTGCATAGGAAGAGATTATACATTCTCAGATGTTTCAATTGGGAATGTTCATTTCAAACTCAGTTGCAAAACGAGTGCAATACAGTGGGATGTCATTCATAGGATCCTAGAAATGCTGATAACCATTTCAAGGGAATAATGACCTGCATAGGAAGAGATTATACATTCTCAGATGTTTCAATTGGGAATGTTCATTTCAAACTCAGTTGCAAAACGAGTGCAATACAGTGGGATGTCATTCATAGGATCCTAGAAATGCTGATAACCATTTCAAGGGAATAATGACCTGCATAGGAAGAGATTATACATTCTCAGATGTTTCAATTGGGAATGTTCATTTCAAACTCAGTTGCAAAACGAGTGCAATACAGTGGGATGTCATTCATAGGATCCTAGAAATGCTGATAACCATTTCAAGGGAATAATGACCTGCATAGGAAGAGATTATACATTCTCAGATGTTTCAATTGAGAATATTCATTTCAAACTCAGTTGCAAAACGAGTGCAATACAGTGGGATGTCATTCATAGGATCCTAGAAATGCTGATAACCATTTCAAGGGAATAATGACCTGCATAGGAAGAGATTATACATTCTCAGATGTTTCAATTGAGAATGTTCATTTCAAGTTGAGTAGCAAAACGAAGGCAGAGTAAAGTGGGATTTCCTTCATAGGATCCTGGGTAATAATGACAGCCATTTCAGTGGCATAATGACCTGCATATAGTAGGAAGGCAAGATATAAAATAGACGGTTGTTCCTCAGTACACGTCCTTAATTAATTCCACACTCTTATACTTATACCAAATAGGCCGTATAGTAATCAATTATTTCCTCATAAGAAATTAAGGGAAAGTGATTAACGTATTCCCATAAAAAAATCTTCTTGTTATTGGCGTATTATGAAGAGATGGAGTCGCAAAAAATAATTAAAAAGTTGCTCAGAATTAAATTACATAAATACTTAAATAAATAAAAGTAGTTAGATCATATATGTACCTAAATGAAGATTTACCAAATTTAAATTTCCATTTCTGTCACGTTTCCCTACTTAGCTGCGGTCCTTTTTTGATGTTTACTAAACATTTGTCCTGTCTTCTCTTCAGAATGTATCGAAAATGTGGCATTGTCTGGTCATTTAAACGTTGCTGTTACGACTTGTTTAGGCTTTGTTGAGTGGTAGTTTGCCCCTTTTTTTATCGTAGTTTTGAACTTTTTTTTATCGTTTTTGAGTGTAGTGGTCTGCCATATTTCGTCCATTTGGTAATGATGCACGCCATTCGTATTCCAAACAAAGATTGTATAACAAACATAATTTTTCACAACCAAACAAGACGTATACCAAGTTGGACTTGGCATCAAGTTAAGACTTTTGGAATAAGTGAACGTAAACCGTGCAGACACTATATTTCATACAAGTATTAAAGAAAGTACCAAAGAGGAAAATAAAAGTGCCTCCATATTTTTCAAAGTAAATAATCAATTTTAAGATAGTTTTGCGACGTTTTTTCTTCTGCTTTCATTATATCTGTAGTACAGTATTTTTTACGCCGTCACTTTCTCGGGTTCCAACAGATTCTTCTTATTAATAAAATTTTACACATCAATACATTTCTTCAATTATTTATTGAAGTTACCGTTATTTATAGTATTTATTTACAGAATTGGTAAGGGTCATTTTTTTCATTGTTGTTGTTGTTCCGAAAGAAATGGATCTGAACGTAACTGTCTTTTCTGAGAATTCCATAGCATGAGTAGCGCCATCTAGCGTCGAGTTGAACGGCTCATAAATTACAACAAACTGAAATACAAAGGGAAAATTAACAAGTCTAATTGTTGAACAGTAAAATAATCACGGAGATACGAAAATTAAACTTCTAGAATAACAAGACAAAAAGAAAAATACATTTAATAAGCAGCATTTTCTTTTTCCTCTAAAATAATCCTCGATCGAAGTTAATTGCTTCTAAAGCATCTTCAGCAATGCTTAAGTGTTAAAGCAGAAAAACACACAAAAAAATCATAAAAAAAAACAGTGAGTTGAACAGCCACAGTTATTGATGCGATGTATCGACGGAAAGTGGGAAGCGATCATTGATAATCGCAGAATCGATGAGTAAAGTAAAAGTGCCTTCATATTTTTCAAAGTAAATAATGTTAAGATAGTTTTGAGATGTTTTTCCTTCAATGTCCGTTACATCGGTGGTACATTATTTTTACGCCGTCATTTTCTCTGGTTCCAATAGACTCTTCTTTTAGGATTTTACACATCAATGCATTTCTTCAACTATTTATTGAAGTTAACAATTATTTATAGTATTTATTTACAGAATTAGTAAGGGCAGATTTTAATTGCCGATTGCCCATGTCTACAATTTTTCTGAGAGCCCAAGTGATGTCTCTTTTCCGAGTTTCTTGTCTATTCCAAATCGAACCTGAACCGAACTGTCTTTTCTGAGAGTTCCATAACATGAGACGCCACCTAGCGTCAAGTTGAACGATTCATAAATTACAACAAATTGAAATGGAAAAATTAACAATAAAATAATCGCGAAAATATGAAAATTAACTTTTTGAATGACAAAACAAAAAAAAAATACTTTTAACAAGTAGCATTTCTTTCCCTCTAAAATAATCCTATATCAAAGTTAATTGCTTCTAAAGCATCTCAAGCAATGCTTAAGGGTTAAAGAGTTTTTAAGTTTTTTCTGAGAGTTCCATAACAGGAATAGCGCCACCTAGCGTCGATCTGAACGACTCATAAACTTCAACAAATTGAAACACAGGGGAAGATTAACAAGTCTAATTGTGGAACATTAAAACAACACTCCAGCAATGCTGAAGTGTTAAAGCAGAAAAGCACAAAAGAAAACTTAAATAAAAACCAGTCAGTTCTTTCACAAGTCGGAGCAATTGAACAGCCACGGTTATTGATGCGATGTATCGACGTTAAAGCGGGAAGCGATCATTGATAATCGCAGAATCGACACCGCGGAATCATCCGAATCAATCATTCTCTCTGGCAAAGTAATTCAGCAACATTTGAACTTGTCCCTCCGTCCATTAATCATTCCCTAACAATATGGCCTCGAAGAGCGCTTGATTAATGTTGCAGGGCGAGAAACGACGATGTCATAATTGAATTTAAGAGCGAAAAGGACACTCCTGATGTAAAACATACGCTGTCATCGCGAGACTTAAAGTAATAAAACTTCGCCAAGCACGCTTCTCGTGTCAAACGGTATACATTTTTTTTTCCCCGTTTTCTTTTTTGCGTCTTTTGTGTGTGTGTTCTGTTTCGTTAAAGCTTTTGTAACGATGCTTTCTTTTTTATTTTCCTTATTATGTTAAACAAAAAAACGCCGAATGAGAATTAAGCGTCAGAAAATAAGTTTTTTCCTGGTTTTTGGTTTCGATTTCTTGGATGTTTTCGGTTATTAATATCAATTACCTCCTTTCTGATAAAAGGAATTAAATTAATAAAAGGTTCTTAGTTATGTATGCATGTGTATACATATCTTTCTAATGAATCTCCGTGAGCTTTGACCTATGAATCTGCTAAAATGCTAGTATTTTTAAGATGAGTAATACTTATAGAGAGAGCTTTTAAAATCTGTAGCCTATATATTTCATGAGGGCAAAATATGCTCTAAACTCAAATAATCCCAAATTGAAATTTAATAAGTGGCTCTTAGTTAGATATGCAAGTGTATACATACCTTTCTAATGAATTTCCATAGCTTTGACCTATAAATCTGTTAAAATGTTGGCATTTTTAAATGAATAATATTTATAGAGAGACTTTTCCAATTACGGAGAAATCTTATGGTCTACATATTTTATAAGGGTAAAATTAATTGCAAATTTACTAAGTGGTTCTTAATTAGATATGCATGCTTATACATATCTTTTTAGTGAATTTCCATAGCTTAGACTTATAAATCTGTTAAAATGTTGCCATTTTTAAGATGGGTAATACTTATAGAGAAACTTTTCCAACCATGGAGAAATATTATGGCCAACATATTTTATAAGGGTAAAATATGGTTCTAAAATCGAGAAAAGTCCCATAAGTGAAATTTAATACGTGGTTATGCATGCATGTGAGTACAACGTTCTAATAACTTTTCATGTGCCTTGACTTAGGAATCTATTAAACTGTTGACAATTTACGGTGAAGGACACTTGTAGTAGAGAGTCCCTTCAACCCCTATGGAGAGACTTTTCCTTGGCCGGAAATTTTTGAAATTTCATATCGGGTATAGAAAGGAATATTTGAATTGCTCTATTTGAATCCCTCGATACAAATAAATGTCAGTTAGCCAGAATGGCTTGCTGAATAGTGCATTGGATTCCCCAGGCAAAAGGTGCTTGTTTCAAAACGAGACAAGTGATTCCTAACAGAAAGATTCACCGTCTTTACGGGCGATGGTCAAAGCAATCTTTAGGCCGAAATGTCATTCCGTTGTGCTCGAAGATAAAGGTGCGATCCCTTCTGATGCCACCTTTGATGTAGATGTTTGTTCAAATTTAATATGGCATAACTTAACTCGCACCATTCCCGAACTGTAAAATGGCATCTCAACACTAGGCACGATATTGTCGTGTGGTGTAGCAAAAACATTAGAAATGTTTAAGGACCAGAATCTCCTGGTATATAATGCGTTATGTTTCTGAGTCAAATGTGCTTTGTTCCAAATTCGGCAATTGATTTCGAACAGGAAGCTTTTATATCTATGCAGGACATGACATGATGAATCTGCAGACTTGAATGCCTTCCGTTAGACGCAAGGAAGGGAAGATGTGTGAATCCCTCAGATACTGTTTGTCCAAATTTGCTCAAAGACAGTTTCACTCACATCATTTCTAAAAGTGTAAAAGGGCATCTTGTTTAAACACAGTGAAGTGCTTGTTCAAGTTACTTCCAAAGTATCCAACCTCTACAAGTAATCCAAGTAATGCAAGTATCCAACCCTCGACAGACCAGAATTATGGTTATATTTTTGCATAAAAAAAAATTCTAATAATTCTTTTTCCTCTACCATAAAAAAATTATTTTCTATATGCTCATTATTTAAATGCATTTCGGAGATGGGTTACTTTTACTTGTTTAATGCTTTTTTTTTTTTTTTTTTTTTCGATTTAAATAAATGTATTCTCCAAAATGGAACATTACTACAAATAATTATAACTTTCTGCATAAGATGTTGTATTGAATTCATTTCAATTGTGTGTTACAGAAATTTAGATTTAATTACAACGAGTAATTATTAGAAAATAGATAAAAAAAACTATTTAAACCAACTTAAAGAGTAACTTCCTAAAATCCTTCTTCCAAGACTAAATCTATTTTGCAATGTTAATTAACGTTTAAAAAATCTCAAATCGTGATCTCTGGTCAAAGAAATTGGAACTAAACTTTTTAGGAAGAGATATACTCGTATATAAAGTAAATATTAAAGATATATATATATATATATATATAAAGATTTATATTTAAAAACTATTTAAACCAACTTAAAGAGTAAACACGTGTCCACGAACTCTGTTTTGATAGAACCAATCAGCAATACAGCAACAGACATCATTTAAAAAACACTTCTTCCAAAAAGCTATTTTACAATGTTATTTAATATTAAAAAAAAAAAAAAAAAAAAAATCTCAAATCGTGATCTCTGGTCGGAGAGATTGGAACCAAACTCGTAGGAAAGGGGGAGATAATTGTTATATATATATAATAACTTAATAATATAATATATATATAATAACTTAAATATATATATAATAAATATATATATAATAACTTAAACAACAAGAGTAAAAAGGTGTCCACGAACTCTATTTTGATAGAACCAAGCAGCAAGCAATACAGCAATAGACATCAATTTCAAGAAACTTCTTCCTAAATCTATTTTACAATGTTGTTTAATATTAAAAAAAAAATCTCAAATCGTGATCTCTGGTCGGAGAGATTGGGACCAAACTCGTAGGAAAGGGGGAGATAATTGTTTTCGAAACCGACAATACTGTGGATCCAGGACTTGTATTTCGGCGAAACCGAACGAGTTCACAGATCTTTAATTAGGGAGGGTCTTCTGAGGGTGATGGATGAGGACTGGTCTGCCCCTCAAAGATCGTCTGCTCGGAAACTTTCTTCCACCCCGCTCCGTGCGAATAAATGGACGTTTCCGATCAAGGAAATACCTTCAGCAGTTTTTCTTTCTTTTTTTTTATAATTTTTTTGGTTTTGTTCTGTTTATTCCATCCTCCGGTTGAGGTTTTCACCCTCACGAAACGAGTTTCGAAATAAGTTTTGAGAAATTTCGGGGAAAGGTTTTCGGGTTGAAGGTGAAGTGGGAGGAATTCAATTAATTTCGAACACGAGGGTCATTCGAAACAATTTCGTGGCTGTAATTTACAGTTAAAAAAAATAACACCACAGTTAAGAGAGTAGAAATGACTTACTCGAAAAAGTTATGTTCTCTGGTTTGGTTGTTTAACCAACAGGCAGTAGAAACGAGATGGTCTTATTCATTAACAAACATTTAAAAAAGAATACAATTTGAAGTTTAATTTACATGATTCATAAAACTGTTCACATATTTTTCTGTCAATCAATCAATGAAATAAAATTATTTGAATATGTTTTGAGTTTAATATAGCATTTGATATAGCAACAAAGGAGGAAGAGTAGTAGTAGTAGTAGTAAAGTAACATAGTAGTAGTAGTAGTAGTAGTAGTAGTAAAGTAGTAATAAAGTAGCAATAGTGGTAGTAAATTAGTAGCCCTTCCCTTCTAATAACATTCGTGGTAATGGGATGACATAATATCAGATGGGCCATTTTTTTAATTTGCGTATTATTTTAACAGCCTTTACTTTTTTAATTAGTTTCTTAATTAATTTTCATTCATAATATGCATTTTATTGATTTTTTAATCTAATAATTTAATTCATTTTAAAGGAAAAATTTATAATCACCTTATAGCAAAAATTTTATTAGAAGATTTGAATAATGTAAAGTAGACTTAAACATAAATCAAAATAAAAAAATATACATATTTTCAGATGCATTTAGTAATAAAATTTTTGTACAATAAGAAATGTATAAATATGTTTATTGAATTTATCAAGTGGTATTTATTGTATTTATTACGTGGATATGTTCCACCCACCTCCATAGTGATTTATTATGGGCACAACTATTTAAATATAAAATTACAAATTATAAGAAATTTATTCTTAATTAAAATTTGCAAAGATCAGCTTTAACATGGTTTTTAATTTAGATCAACAGTTGATTTCACTAAAATCTCCTTCAGTTTTTTATATTAATTTTCATCTTAGAAGAAAGAATAGATAGGAAGAATAATTTTTTCAAGATAGTCATATAGCAGCCTTCATCACAACAAATATGCATATGGCCTTTTTGTCACTTATAGTTTATTTCCAAGTATCATATTTTCCTCTCCATGTATAGATCTGCTTATAAGTTATTTTCGTATTTATTTATTGTTATTTCATAAAAACCAAAAACTTTGGTATAAATAGCATTTATGTCTTCTTCTTCTTCTTCATTTTTTTTTTTGAAGTTTTAAATCTGATCTAAGCAGTTTATTAGAAATATCCAGATAGAAAAAATAATTTTTTTTTGTAATGACTTTCATCACAACAAATATTACATACAAATATATCATACCTCCAACCTTCATCACAACAAATATAACATTCAAATACATCATACCTCCAACTTTCATCACAGCAAATATAACATTCAAATATATCATATCTCCAACCTTCACCACAACAAATATCACATTCAGATATATCATACCTTCAATATAACAAATATCACATTCAAATATATCATACCTCCAACATTCATCACAATAAATATCACATTTAAATATATCATACCTTAACTTTCACAAAAAATATTACCTTCAAATATATCATACCTTCAACTTTCATCACAATAAATTCGACATTTAAATATATCTTACATTCAACCTTCATCACAACAAATATCACAGTCAAATATATCACACCTCCAACCTTCATCACAACAAATATTACCTTCAAATATATCATACCTTCAACTTTCATCACAATAAATTCGACATTTAAATATATCTTACATTCAACCTTCATCACAACAAATATCACAGTCAAATATATCACACCTCCAACCTTCATCACAACAAATATTACCTTCAAATATATCATACCTTCAACTTTCATCACAATAAATTCGACATTTAAATATATCTTACATTCAACCTTCATCACAACAAATATCACAGTCAAATATATCACACCTCCAACCTTCATCACAACAAATATTACCTTCAAATATATCATACCTCCAATCTTCATCACAACAAATATCACATTCAAATATATCATACCTCCAACATTCATCACAATAATTATCACATTTAAATAAATCGTACCTTAACCTTCACAACAAATATCACATACAAAGATATCATACCTTCAATCTTCATCACAACAAATATATAATATGCCATTTTTCAATTGCTAATAAACTATTTTCAAATATCATATTTACTTCTTCAACCCGAATAGATAATACCTATTAGATTTGATTGTAATTGCTTTAAAAAAATTACTATTTCATGAAAATAAAACAAAACAAAAAGAATGAAAACAAAATAATAAATATAAATGATTTTTTTCGTATGCTTTTCCGGGAAGTTCTAAAACGATGTAAAGGAAGATTTTTAGAAATACGCAGATATTAAAAAAAATAATTTTTTTTAAAGATATTACATAAGAGCCTTCATCGTTACAAATATACCATGCGTCAATTCTTCCTTCTTAAGCCTTCAGGTCCTTCAAGCAGAAAGTCTGACCATAAACAAACCCATGCCCTCTCCAAGTCAGAAACACAAGCCAGTATCTCTCTCTTTTTTCCACCAACTTCATAAGTTAACTCCTTCAACCGCTGTCAGTCGTCAGGTCCAAAAGCCCCCTTCAAACGACTGCGTCAAGACAATCCACTTTTCCCATTTACGCCAGGAGCGAAACAATGGACCCGCGGGAACTCTGCGTCAGAAAAACTTCTTTTTATTTTTTTTTATTATGCCCTTCTATAACCCTCTTTTATTATTATTTTGTTTCCGATTCTCAGTTCTCCGTACCGTGGAAAGGGTCCTCCAACCACCAACCCCAAGAAAAAGGGAGAGAGAGAAGGGAATGAAAATAACAAGGCAAGAAAGAGAGACAGAGAGAGAAAGGAAGAAAAAAAATGGCAAGAAAATATGAAAGAGAGAAATGGGCCCGAATCTTTGACGGACCTTGGAGTGGAATGGGGTGGCAGTACATTTATCACCCCTAGGAGTCGCTGCTTGCGGAGAGGGTTGCTTCAACTCGCATCATGTCAATAAGGAAGGATCAGAGGAACTTCTTGTGCCTTCCTCTTGCTTCGTTTCACTCATCTCTCTCTCACTCACTCACTCTCGTCACCCTTCCCTTTTCCTGTTCCTTTCTCTCTTTTTTCCCTATTCTGTGAGAAAAGTCAGAGATAAGCTAGATATGTTATTCTATTCAACGTTTTTGTTCGCGCAATCTCTTTTTTTTTTTTTTTTTTCAGGGGGTAGGGGGTAGTTAAGTATAGGAGGGTTTTTGATGTATCATGAAACGCTTGATTGAGACAATTGTGTTTTGAAGTTAGATAAGAGTATTTTTTTCTTACATCTTGGATTGCATCTTACACATGGTTTACCAAGATGGCATACCATGATCTTACACATTGTTTATTATGATGTATCATCTTCTTACACTTTGTTTACTAAGATGTACCACGATCTCACAAATTATGGACTGCATTGTCTTACATGCTATATACCATAAGGCTGTACCATGATCTTACACATTATTTATTATGATGTACCATTTTCTTACACTTTGTTTACTAAGATGTACCACGATCTCCCAAATTATTTATTGTCTTACATGCTATATACCATAAGGCTGTACCATGATCTTACACATTATTTATTATGATGTACCATTTTCTTACACTTTCTTTACTAAGATGTACCATGATCTCACAAATTATGGACTGCATTGTCTTACATGCTATATACCATAAGGCTGTACCATTATCTTACATTTTGTACACCATGATGATGCTACTTTGTGTGGTATGATGGTACTACTAAATGTGGGATAACAACCACTTTTTTATCCAACATTCTATACCATGATGGTGTATCTCGATCTCACATGTGTATCAGGATGATACAGTATGATCTTACACATTGTGCGCCATGATGATGTAATAAGATCTTTCACATTGTGCACCATGATGTTGTATTAGGATCTTATATATCGTGTACCATGAGCCCCTAAATGTGTTGTTGTTGTTGTTTCTTATCTCACTTGGTCGACATCGACATCTAGACAAAGTTCATGAACCCTTGCGTCTTAAACCGACGAGTCGTGATAAAGGGTAAAAAGGCAGCTTCTTAACATTGCGGCACAAAGACATGGGGTATCCAAAGGAAGAAGTCTGACTTTACCACACCCTGGGGCACTGGGTTCCCATTTTAGTCGCTTTTTACGATAAGCATGGGCTACAGTGGAGCTATTCTAACCTGAACCCACTCGGAGTGTCCCTAAATGTGATCGTACATATTGTATACCATGATGACGTGCTACGTTATCCCACATTCTGTACCATGATGATGTATCTCGATCTTACACATTGTGTACCATGATGTTACATATTGTGAACCATGATGATGTAGCATGATCTTGCACATTATGTACATGAGTCCCTAAATTAAAGAATTTCCTCACATTCGAAAGTGTCCTATGGGAAAAACACTCAATAAATTTCCTTGAGGATGTTCAACACTCTACGCTAAATGGTCATCTACGTTGTTATAAACACCAGTGAGACTCCTGAAATTAGACACTGCAACAAACACCCCATTTTATTTGAACTTCCGACTTCTTGCATGCTAACCTGCGCATGTTACCAAAGTCCAATGAGTAGTCCAATATAAAAAATACGTATTATAGTAAGTATTTATATATTATAAGTTGTTCAAGTTAATAGTATATAAAATATATCACTTGAGATTATGATCCTGAGAAAATACCTTTTTTAAATCTTTCTAACAGATTCCAGAGACAAAATAGATATTAAAAAAAGTAACGTGCATCATTTTTACAAAATTTATAAGGAGAACAATAATAATAGAAAGTAATGATTCGAATAAAAAATATTAATTAATTAAAATTAATCAATTATTATTAATTTTTTAATTATTTCTTAAATGTTTCACCCACTTTTCAGCTCAACGTGCTTTTTATTTAAACATTAAAAAATTAGTTATACTTAGAATTTTTATTAAACTTTAGATAGTTTGTTTTTGTTTGTTTATTTATAACTTTTTAATTCTTTGAAAGTCAAATTTCAGCCATGATGGTTGATCTTTCATTAATTTATCATACTATATTTTATAGCTGATATTTCTAAATGCATTTTTATTAAAAAAAAAATTTAATTAAATTAATTATTTCAACTATATAATAACATTAAAATCTAAAAATAATTAAAACATATCAGTTATTTATGTATTTAGAAAGAAATTATACAATAATACTAATAGATTTTTATAGAGAATTTCATTATATAACGAATAATTAAATACATAAATTTATACAAAAAGTTTTTAATTATATGTTAAATAAATAATTTAACAAAATTATTTAAAAAAAAAATTTTAATTTTTAATTATATGTTTAATTATATGTTAGTTTTATTATTAATTATATTATATTACGACTCCACCCTTTTATCATTCATTAGTACACGCCGATAAATGATAACCTTCGTATATTTTTAAGCTTATCTGCGTGATGAAAATTTCGACCAGTAAAACAGTTAATTATGAATATGAATTTCTGTAAAGCGTCTTTAATTGTATGTAACTCATTTCCATGCTTTTGTCATTCATTAGTAACTATCAATTTATGTAGTTATGTAGTCAATTTTTATAGTTACGTTATAATTTTGCTGTTATAATTTTTTAGCAATTTTTAAATTTTATAAAAGCCCTCATATCTTCTAATGTCCACAACTGTTACGTTTCTTTCTGCATATTTATTCTTCTTTATGCAAAAGAAGGATGAAAAGTTACACGGCACCTCGGATTTGTCAATTTTTTTTTTTTTTTGGGGGGCAAAAGAACTTTTTGATGGCGATTTTATAGAACAAAGCTTTTATTAAATTTTCAATGGAATAAAAGCTGCATATTACATGCAACGGCCAATAAACCTCAAGACAAATTATTAACGGAGTTTTTAACTTATAATCCCTTGATTAAAAGCAGGAAATTACGATATACAAAAGTACTTTTAAAATACCTTTTCATTACAAATAAAATCCAGGAAACATTATGAACAATGAACAAATATGAACAATCTGTCAATTAAAATTATCATTTACGGCAGTATGATAATACAAACATTAGGAAATGTATCCACTTTCAGATTTATTGCTTCATAAATCTGAAGTTGAAAAAAAAAAAACGGTGCCGTTTAACCCTTCAACAACTCTATACATAACTATATCTTTATCTCTCTTTCACTACAAATAAAATTCAGGAAAACTCAAGCTGTAAAATATGAACAATCTGTCAATTAAAATTAAACAATCATTTACGGCAGTATTATAATACAAACATTAGGAAATGTATCCACTTTCAAATTTATTGCTTCATAAATCTGAAGTTGAAAAACAAGTAATATAAAAAAAAAAAAAAAAAAAAAAATTTCAAGGCAATTCCTACTTTTTTTTCACTGTATTGCAGAAAAGTCCTTTACAAACTATGTTGAAATTTTCCTCTTACATCTGGCGCCATCTATTGTTAGATACAGGCATCTTAAATGTAAAAAAAACTAAAATTAGTTAATTAAATTTAATTAATGAACTAATATTTGAAAAAAACTGTATTAACATCAAGTGTCATCCACTAAAAGTTCAAAAAAATGCATTTGAACTTGAGTGGATGAATAAAAAGTCTTTTATTAACGACTGAAGATTTGAACAAGATATATAGAGAGAAAGTGTGAACTAATAGTAGGAATTGAAAAAAACCGGTGCCGCTTAACCCTTCAAGAAACATTAAGCTATAAAATACGAACAATCTGTCAATTAAAATTATCATTTACGGCAGTATGATAATACAAACATTAGGAACTGTATCCACTTTCAGATTTATTGCTTCATAAATCTGAAGTTGAAAGAAAAAGAAAAAAATGGTGCCGTGTAACCTTTCAACAACTCTCTTAAAACACCATTAAGCTGCAGTCGTGATGCGTTTCGGGCCAGTCATCAATTTGGCTGTCAACCGCAGATTAGGAAGCGTTTAAAAGCCACACAAATGCAGGTATGGTGACGAAAGATGGCCGCGCGAAAACTTTGTGACCGATTTAAATCTGTTGAACTTGATGGGACGACCGCCGTAATGAGTATGTGTAGCGGAATTGATTGGATGTGACAGCGAGCTATATATCATCGCGCTAGAGATAGGGGGGTGATGTTGGCCACCCCGCTTTTAATGAGAAAAAGTGCACCGTATCATAAGATAATGCGAATGAGAAGTTTTTGGGAAATCTTTGACCTGTTTTGGTAGTGTCGGATCGATTTCTGTACAATGGGCACAAGGGCACTCAGGAGGGGGGGTGAAGAAATATAAAGCAGGTTTTAATTGCTGTTTTGTTTCTGGTGTGAAATTGAAAAATTATTTAAGGTTAATTATAGCTTTTTGTTTTAGATATTAGGTATTATTAGGTTGATTAGGTTAGGTATTATTAAGTTAATTATGTTAGCTTTGACTTTAGATATTATTAGATAGCTTAAGTTAGGTATAACTTTAGATATTATTAAGTAGGTTAGGTTAGGTTTAACTTTACTTATAAGATGTTATTAGTTTGGTTAAATTAGGTATAACTTAGTTTCTTAGATGTTATTAGTTTAATTAAGTTAGGCATAACTTTAGCTATAAGATATTAGGTAGATTTGGTTAGGTATAACTTTAAAAGTTGGGTATAATTTTTGATAACTTTTAGGTGTTAGTTAGATTCAGATATATTCGGTATATGATATTTGACTTGAGGTACTAAATATAATATATTATTAGGTGGGTTAAGTTTAACTTAAGTAGTTTTAGTTTAGGTAGGTTAAAACCTAAAGTATTTGGTAAGTAACTTAGGATTAGGATAAGTATTTGATTTAACTTCAGGTTAAATTTAGGTAACTTTAGGTAGTGTCTTCATTTTATGTATAATGTCTTCATTGTATGTATCTAATCACTATTAAAAGTTAAAATATTAATCATCATCATTTTCTTATTAATCATATTTCTTATCAATATCGAACTAGGTATAACTATATATCAACTATCATTAATATTTTTTTCATTTTCATCATTTGTTAATAAAGATCACTTGCATTCTACACTATATACAGTGTCCATTATATTCTACGTAACTGGTCTCTATTGCAACTGTTAAAATTTCTTTATTATTCTTCATTTACTTGTTTGGTGTGTATTTCTTAACCTTTCTCAAAATATTCGTACAATTTTTTTCAAAAAGCTTTCTAATTTATGGTACGTAAAGTAGTAAAAATATTTTTAGTTACTTACTTAAACGTAAACTGAGTAATTCAAATAATGAAATTTCTGAAAATTCTACATAGCCATTGAATTATGACTAAGCTATTTTCAACAAAAAACTACTATGAATAATAATAATACAACTACTTTTTTATTTATTTCAATTTTTTTTTCACTTTCTGACAGTAAATAGTTATTTCTTTTTTATCTAAATAAGAAATAAATCTAAATTGTTTATACCCCATTTAGATAGAAATTTATATAATTAACTTATTAAATATAGTTGTGAAAAAGAATCACAATGAAAATGTTATTGTTCCTGTTTTTTTTAGACATCTTTTATATCTTTTGTTAACTGAAGTCATGGAGTGGTGGAATCCAAGAAACAATAGATTCCATTTATCATAATTTTAACAGTCAGTAACTTAAACATTATGATTCAACATTGTAAAACGTTAAATGATCTGTAAATTTCCAGAAAAAGCTTTGTATTTTTTTTATTTTATTAGTCATTAACTAAGGATTACGTTAACAAACCTTTTTTATAATCAATCATGCAATATAAAACAAAATTTGTTATCAATGACTAATTATATTAATTTTGTATAACTCGATTAACTTTTTTAAAAAACAATATAATACTATAATCAGCATTGAAAAAAAATTTTGAATATAAGAATAAAATTAATTTATTTGTTTTAAAAATGCTGCTCATTATAATAGATGTCAAAAAGATTGATTGTCAAAAAGATAGATTTACATTTTATTAAAAATTTGTTTTTATTAAAAACAAACTACTTTTGTAATCAACATAGCTTTTTCAATTAATATAAATTGTGTATTATTTGTTTAAATGAAAATGTTTGTAAAAAAAAAAAATGGAGATTTAAAAAAAAGTTTTATTAATTAATACAAGTAAATAATTCTTTATATTAATAATTTTTCTCTTGTTAATACCTGCAATTAATTATATTAATAATTTATGCCTTGTTAAAACAAGCAATTAATTCTTTATGTTAATATTTTTTTCTTGCTAATACAAGCGTTTAATTATTTATGTTAATAATTTTTCTCTTGTTAATACAAGCAATTAATACCTAATTTGTGATTTAGATCACTAGTGAACTTAAAATTTTAATTTCTTGTCAATTAATAATGATGAATCAAGTTTTAATTGTTTGTGTTTCATGTATATTTATTTGTAAAGTTTCTATAAGAACAGTTTATTAAATAATAAAAAAATATTTTAAGTTATATTTTGCATTTTTATTAATATTTAAAAATATTAATAAAATTAATATAGTATTAGAGAAAAATTAAGTTATGCATTTTTAAAATTCATTTAATTTTTTTACTGAAAATCGTAAAGGAAAAAATAATTTATTTTTTAATTAGTTATCATACTAAAATAACAGAACAGCACATCTAATAAGAATAATTAGTCATTGCTTAAAGAACATAAATACAACTTTTTCTGGTTAATTTACATATTCTTCTTCAAATATTTCTAATTTTTAATTGAAACTGAAAGCTCTTATTATATTATTTAACTCAAAAACTTAAATTGCATACATTTATTATCATTTGAAATAAATGCATTAAAATTTTAATTTGACTTGAAAAAGAAATAAAATTTTAAAAATAAAGCAAATAGTTATTAACAATAAATAGTATGACATAAATTGTATGATATTGGGAGACTAGAACGACATAACATCGGAATAACATTAAAGCGATATAACATGACATTTACTGAAAACGAAAATATTACACGACGTATTATGAACCAGAAAATTTGCCTTATACTAGGCATATAATGCTATATCATAATATTAAAATAATATCGTTTTGGATTCTATACGCACAAATTTATTAAAATTTTCGGTACTTACATATTAACGGTACCTTGGCGACAGTTGCGCCAATAAAGAGCCCACGCGCCAACCGCAGCTACAGATTTGGCGCCAATCTACACTTAAAATTTTTGTTCCAAATAATAAAATATATATGAAACACTTCATTTAAAATCAAAACGCTTTCAAAATATTTTTATTCCAAATAATAAAGATTGGCAACACTTAAAAACCGCCAAGTCTGTCGCCAAGGTACCGTTAATAGGTAAGTACCAAATTTTCTGTATTGATTTAAATGTTAAAAAGGCTTTCTTAATTTATTTTAATTGTAAAATAAATACATTTAATATTTATTGCATGTTTCTCGATATTTTTTTCTAACGCATCACTGTCAATTTTCGATTTAAATGCCTTTATAAACTGTAAATTTCAATATGTTATATAAAATCTGCTAGGATTTTTTTTAAATAAATATAATTTAATATCTAAATTGACTTTTCGAAACGGCTAATAAATTAAATGTAATACTTTCAAAAATAATTAATATTCATAGAATTATACATCTAAAATAGCATGATATTTAACTAAATAACTATAAAAAATATTACGATATTAAATACATAATTGGCATTAATATATATGCGATTGTAGGAAGCTAACATAAGTTTTGCGCTGCTTTTATGTGCATATATTAAAAGCATTGAAAATTATATTTCTTTTTATTCGCTTATTCATATATATATATATTTACATTTGAGAATAAATAAGTTCTTGAATTTATATGAAAAATATCCTTTAAGTATTTTACGAAAAATTTTTCAGTAAACTAACAGAAATTTTTTGTAAATATAAAAATGTTTTATTAATATGCAGTTGACAGACATGTTTGATAAAAAGTTGATTCGATGTTAATAAATATTTTATAGCAAAATGGTAACAATTGTTTTTTATAATTCTATACAAATAAGGGCAATAAAAAATAAACCTACATTTTCTGATTTGTATTTATTATAAATTATTAACTATCAAATATATTCAGAATTTTTTTTCAAGTGAATTTAATTCTAAAATATTTACTGCAAATCTTTTAAAATCAATATATACATTATTATATAATATCTCACAGTATATGATCTTGATATACTTATGTAATTATATCTTCAAAATATGAACACAAAAAATAACTTATAACCTGTACAAATATGCTATAAAAATTTAAATTAAATTAATTAATCTTAAAATAGAAATATTTATTGATTTACATATTTAAAGTCACTATTTTACCATTCAGAAAAATATATAAATATGTTTTAAATAAAAGTATTTAAGTTTCAATTTTTAAAAAAGTTTTATTAAAAAACAACTTAAGTAAATGTACTGTAAAGAAAATGACAAAAAAAAAAAATCAAGAGACTAATTTGATAAAGCAGTTTTTGTTTATTCTGTGTTTTTAAAACTTGATTATTTTGAAAAATGTTGTCGATTCTCTCTCCTAGATGGCGCTGGCATCCAACGTCAGACCAGCAGGTTTCGGTGGGCCGGCTCTCCAGCTGTCACATCCTACTTTCCCGTCATTCAACAGTCCCTGCTTAGCCAATGACAAATCGTCTTACGAACAGTTGGCTTTCGCTGAGGTATTACTTATGCTTTGTTTATTTAAATCCGCCTTTATATCAGTTCTCGTAACTCTTTGTAAAAAAAAAAAAAAACCTAAACTTTTTGTCTTATTTTACTGGGAAAAGTAAGAATGAAAAAGTATATGGCGAATTCATACTTTGCACTGATGAATGAAACTTGCTCCGAGAATAATGTATTGAAGAAGAGAACACGACATTTCTCTTTTATTCTGCGCTTTATTCTTGTAGTTCTGACTAAGGTGAAATGATAAATGATATTAGTAGCGCCATCTAGGGAAAGGCATTAAAACTATTGGAGGAATAAAGAAATTAACAATCAAATTTAATCTAAAAGTAAATTATTTATTCTTCATAAATATTTTTTATTTGATTATCTTTAAAAAAAAATTCTCTTTATGTTAATTTCAGAGCATAATGCATATTTTATCCGAAATATTTATGTCCCGATAAACTTATTCTTAAAAAAAATTAGACTTTTTTTTTTACATTAAAGAATATTTCAGTGCAAAATAAATAATAGTTATTTATTTATTTTTCCAAAAATAAGTTTCACGAAAAGAATTTTAGTAAAACTAATTTTTATAAGTATGACAAATATGAATCTCTTTTTTTCAAATAAAAATATAATCGAAACATAATAATCTTATAAACGTAATAACGAAAAATATTTTTTTTGTTTAAAATAACTTTGTTTATTATTTATTTTATTATTATATAAATATTATTAATTTATTATTAAATATTATTTATTAATATTTTTATAATATTTTACTTTTTTTTATTTATTTATTTCAACTTTTATTTTATTATGTTATTTTTTTATTTATAAATTTTTAAATTTTATTTTAAAATGTTGCAGTTTTCAAAAATTATACCAAATTATTTTCAGTGTTAGATAGGATATTTGAATTTTAGAATTGGATTTTTCGTTATTAAGTTTATAAGATTATTATGTTTCGATTATTTTTCATGTTGAAACAAGAATTAATTAATAATTTATTATATATTGCCTTTATTTTGGTTATTAGTATAGCTTAAAAGATTGCTTTATTATCAAATTCAGTCTCTTTCAATTTCAAAATCTTCCAGTATTTATTAAAGCACTGAACATTTTCACATTTAAAGCTGAAAATATTTGACATTTTCTACACTAAGAAAATATTTTACATTTACTTATCATTTAATGAATAATTTAACTAAACATGATTGTTTTTAAATTACCTGTATAATTACGCTATTTATAAGATCATATAATAATTAGCCTACGTAGTTTTTCTTTATATAGAAATAATAAATAAATGTGTAATTTTTTAACTTAGCTATATAAATACCCTATTTATAAGGTTACATAATAATTAACCTATAAGTTATTGATAATTAATCTAAGTAGTTCTTCTTTATATAAAAATAATAAATAAATGTGTTTTTCATGAAATTTTTTAACTCTTTTTTTAACTTACTTATATAAATACACTATTTATAAGGTCACATAATAATTAACTTATAAGCTATTGGAAATTAACTTAAGTAGGTTTATTTTTGTATAGAAATAATAAATAATTCATGTAAGTATTAGTATTTCATGTAATTTTTTATTTTTTTTTCCCCTTTGTATTAAGTTACTTTGAATTAAGTTGTAAAATTTACAGCAAATTATGCTTTAATTTTAAATCTATTTTTACTACATGTGAACATAAGTATGCTTTTTCAGGATAATGAAATTTACAGTTGACTCTTTTGAAATGATAATTTATTTAAGTAACAAACGATTGAAAAATTGAACAAACAATTGAAAAGAGGAAATTTACAAACAAGCACAATTACATAATAAAATATTTGTTGATTTTTACATATTCTAAGTAAGTCTTCGTAAGTACTAGTAAAATAATATATAAGATAAATATGGCAATTTTTTTATTTCATAAAAATATTAAAAATGATTACGCTTTGTTAAATATGCTTTAATTTCTAAATCTAAACCATACTATACTACACCTATATTATGGTGTAGTATTCCTATATAAAGTAGGGTTATAAATTATTCCTATATTATTATTAATATTACAGTTATTATTATATATAAAGTGAATTATAATATATTATTATTATATTCTATATAAAGTAAATTGTATTATTATTATACTTATAATTATATTATAAGCATATTTATATATATGTGTGTACTTTATTTATTATTATTATTATATTATAAATATAATAATAATAATAATAATAAATTAAGTAGGTTTATTCCTATATAAAGTAGGGTTTATAATAAGAAAAATATTTCAATACATTGCTCGTAAATTACCTCATATTGAATGACAAAAAATTTACAAATATTTAAATAATTGTAATTCATTTACTTTACTAATACATATGTGTTATCGTCTCACTTGGCGTATAATATTTTCATTTAATGTGATGATCTAATTAATCTTTTTTATTTTGTATTATATACTAGTATATTAAATCTTCTGTACTTCAATACATTTATAAATAATTTAATGATCAACATTAAGTAATACATATGCAACTCTGAATAATTTTACTAATAAAATATAGTAAGATGATATGCATAGATACAGACTGTAAGTAAAGGACATATACAGGCTGTAAATGAAGTATATATATAAGCAAAAGCTTCATATTTTTAACTAAACAAAACTTTTAATTATTTTATCTATTATATAAAAGAATATTTAAAAATACTATAAATAGAAAATCTTGCACAAATCTAAAAAATTATAAATCAATTGTCATTCAAAACATTAAATCTCGCACATCTAAACATTCATATTCAATCTTAATATTATTCCCAAAGCAACACTTTGAAATCTCATCTTATTCCTTAATCCATAATCCAATTCGTAATAATAATTCGTAAATAATAAATAAAATGTTTTATAATACGTAAAAGTGTTATAATGGTAAAGATTATAAAGCAAAAAGTCTGAAGAAATTCTTATGATTAATAAAAGATGACAAATGATTGACTTCAAAACATTTTCAACATTTAAACCAAGGTTAAATTTATGATTTAAACATTTTAATTCATATAAAAAAATCCATTAAATTTCTTTAAAATTATGAATTTTCTTTATACACAATATTTTAAATTTTAATTTTGATACCTCTTTCTGCCATGGGCAATGAATCTTCCAGATCTTAAAGCATCATTTATACACTATATTTTGCGAAAAAATAAAATAACATTAATATTACATATTTTTCCCTGAACAAACTTTCAGATTCTTTATTCCCCATTAAAAAAAAAGTACTTCAGAATATAATTTTTCAAAAATTTAAAAATTTCTTTGAAACTATGATTCTTCATTAAACAACGATATTTTAAATTTTAGTTTTGACCAAAAACTTTTTGTGACATGGGCAATAAAACTTCCAGATCTCAATGCATCTTTCATATCCGATATTTTGTGAAAAATAAATCGAACACTAGTGTCTCTGAACAAACTTTCACTCTTTATTCCATATTAAAAAAAGTACCCCATAATATAATTTTCAACCTTTTCTATAACTTGAAGATTTCTTTAAAACAATGATTCTTCATTAAAAATAACGTTATTTGAAAATTTTAATCTTGAAGAACTCTATTTCATCACGGGCAATCAATCTTTCAAATCTCAAAGCACCATTCACACCCGTTTTTTTTCTTAAAATAAATTACGTAACATTAGTATTTCATATTTTTCCCTGAACAAATTTTCAGATTCTTTATTCTCTCATTAGAAAAAAGTATTTTAGATCATAATTTTAAAACTTTTTATCCACTATAAATAAAGAATCTTCTTAATATCTTATTCTTAAACAATAACCTCCCATTATATCATCTTAAAGGAATGCTAATGGATTTATAAGGTTTAAGTAACACTTTATTTATTGTTATCTAATGACTGATAATACGGTGACAAGGGATTGACTTCAAAACGTGTTTAACGTTTGCACCAAATGTGAGCCTTTAAATATTTTCTTCGTTAAGTAACGATATTTTAATCTTGAAGAATCTTTTTTCTAGCCATAAACAATGAATCTTCCAAATCTCAATACACTATTCATATCCTTTATTATATGAAAAAACAAGTAATATAAAAAAAAAATAAAAAAAAATTAAAGTCAATTCCTACTTTTTTTTCACTCTATTGCAGAAAGTCCTTTAAAAATAATTTTCATTCATTTCTTTAAGTTTATCTGAGGCCATCTATTGGTGGATATATGCAACTCAAATCTAAAAAAAACTAAAATTAATTAATTAAATTTAATTACTGAATTAATTACTGAGTGGATGAATAAAAAGTATTTTATGAACGATTGAAAATTTGAACAAGATATATATATAGGGAGAGTGTGAGCTAATAGAAGGAATTTAATAAGGCAACATGAGTGTTTCATATTTTCAATAAATAAACTGTCAAATTTTTTATTGCACATTAAAAAAAAAGTACTTTGGAAAATAATTTTGAACCTCTTATCCACTATAAATAAAGAATCTTATTAATATCTTTTAAACAATAATCTCATCTTACTAGCATATCATCTTAAACGAACGCTAATGGATTCATAGCGTTTAAGTAATACTTTTAAATATATTATTTGTTATCTATTGATTGATAATACGGTGACAAGTGATTGACTCCAAAACGCGTTCAACGTTTGAAACAAACCTCCAATTATATCAGCTAAAGGAATGCTAATGGATTCATAGCGTTTAAGTAATACTTTTACATATATTATTTAACGTTATCTAATAATTGATAATAAGGTGACACATGAATGACTTCAAAATGTGTTCAACGTTTGAACTAAACATGAATGTTTAAATCCAATATTTAATCCACCTTAGCAACGCATTAAAATTCACAAAAATATTTTCTTCTTTAAATGTTATTTTAACGTTATTTCTTCATTAATAACGTTATCTCCTTAATAACTTATTCTTAAACAATAATCTCCCATTATATCATCTCAAAGGAATGCTAATGGATTCATAGCGTTTAAGTAATACTTTTACTTGTATTATTTATTGTTATCTAAAGATAATAAGGTGACAAGTGATTGACTTCAAAACGTGTTCAATGTTCGAACCAATCTTTAACGTTTAAATTCAACATTTAATCCGCCTTAAAATTCGCAAAACTATTTTCTTCATTAAATAGCGATATTTTAAAATTTAATCTCGAACTCTTTCTCCATCACGAGCAGATCTAGATACATCATTCACAGTCAAGGTTAAAGTTAACAAACGACGTGGAGTTGATGAAAAGTCAGGAAATTTCAAAAAAAATTCATATCTTCTTATTCTTCTTCATTATCATTCATCTTAAAGGAATGCTAATGGATTCATAGTGTTTAAGTAATACTTTATTTATTGTTATCTAATAATTGATAATACGGGGACAAGTAATTGACTCCAAAAAGTGTTCAACGTTTGAACCAAACTTGAACGTTTAAAACCACTTATTCTTAAACAATAATCTCATCTTATATCCTCGTAAAGGAATGTCAATGGATTCATAGTGTTAAGTAATATTTTTAAATGTATTATTTATTGTTATCTAATGATTGATAATACGGTGACAAGTGATTGAGCAATTGAGCAATTGACCGATTGACGTTTGAACCCAACTTGAACGTCTAAATCCAACATTTAATCCGCATTAGCAACGTATTGAAATTTATAAAAATATTTTCTTCATTAAATAACGTTATTTTAAAATTTTAATCTTGAAGAATCCTTTATCTGCCATGGGCAATGAATCTTCCAAATCTCAGTACACCATACATACATTATTATATGAAAAAATTCCCTGAAGAAACTTCAGATTCATTATTACACACTTAAAAAAAAAATTTTTTTTTTTAAATTTATGTTTTAGAACATAATTTTGAATCTTTTATCCGCTATAAATGAAGAACCTCATCAACATCTTATTGTTAAATAATAAACTCCCGTTGTATCTTCTTAAAAAAATGCTAATGACTTTATATTCTCCATTTCATTAGCATTCATGCTAAGGAATGCTAATGGAAGTAATTGTTTTAAATGTATTATTTATTGTTATCTAATCATTGATAATAAGGTGGCAAGTGAATGACTCCGAAACGTGTTCAACGTTTGAACCAATCTTGAACGTTCAAATCCAACATTTAATCCGCATTAAAATTCGCAAAACTATTTTCTTCATTAAATAACGATATTTTAAAATTTAATCTGGAAACCCTTTCTCCCAGTGAATCTTCCAGATCTCGATACATCATTCACAGCGGAGGTTAAAGTTAACAAACGACGTGGGGTTGATGAAAAGTCAGGAAATTTCGAACACGACGTGACACCGACGTTTCATTCGGGGCCCAAGTCGGCCATTTATCAAAAGGCTCGGAGAGGAAGTGTATCAAACGAACGGAACAAAGAATATCGATTAGCATATTGTGAAATGCTTTCTTTTCTTCACTTTTCCCCGTGACGGGGATGAACGCCCCGTTGCCATGGAAACGCCGACTTGTCTTCGGGGGATTGGGGGGCGTCTTTTGCATACGGTCCTGCTTTTCAACACCAGGACGCTTTTCTGGTTTTGAGTGCGCTTTGTTTTAGCGAAGGTGGCTTTTAACGCTGGAAAAGAGATTACAGCGCGTTGAGTTTCATTGATTTAAGAAAAATAATAATAATAATAATAAATTAAGAAAGTTATTCTATAGATAGTTTGATAAATATGCAACTATTTGAATTATAGATGTATTCAATTGTCAATATATTTATTTTGCGAAGCTCATATAAATAATAGTTTTTCTTTTAAAGGACATATAAAGAAAACTGTATACATCTATCGCTATTTATCCAAGTATTTCATATAAACAAGTAATATAAAAAAAAAATTTTTAAGTCAATTCCTACTTTTTTTTCACTCTATTGCAGAAAGTCCTTTATAAATAATTTTGATTCATTTTTTTAAGTTTATCAGGGGCCCTCTATTGGTAGATATATGCAACTTAAATCTAAAAAAAAAAAAAAAAAAAAAACTAAAATTAATTAATTAAATTTAATGAATGAATTAATATTAGAAAAAACTGTATTAATAGCCAGTGTCATCCACTACAAGTGTTTCATTACCGATTGAAAATTTGAACAAGATATATATAGGGAGAGTGTGAGCTAATAGAAGGAATTGAATAAAGAAATACATAAATAGTTCAATAAAATATGCAACTATTTAAATCCTAGATATATGCTATTGTGATTTATTTTGAATGTCAATATTTTTCATTTTGAGGAACTCATAGAAATAATACTTTTCTTTTTATAGGATACAACAATTTTTTTTTATTCATCTATAGTTATTTATCCGGATATCTATAAGAAAAGTAATGGATTTATAAATAACATATATAATTTGAAAAGTAATGGATTTAATAATAATAATAATATGGATTTATAATTAGTAACTTTTTAATAACACGTTAATTATGTGATGTTTGGTTATTCCATCTAAATTAAACGAAATTTATATGTATTTAAATTAAAAGTTATACCTCGACTTACACTGTGATTAATTTTTTAATAATTATATAAGTAATAATTTAAATGCATTATTTATATTCCTTTATTGACTCATAATAAAGTGTCAATGATGATTTGATATTTAACATCAATGGCATTTGACCCAAACATTAACGCTTAAAATGCAATTTTTAAATCTATTTCTTCTTTTTCATTTGCTTAAAAACCCCATGGTGGGCCGAGGGTGTCTCTCACTGGTAGGTTTTGAGACAGGAGAAATTTTCTTTTTATGGGGTAGAGTTATTAGCCCTACATCCCACTCTCTACTGTCTTATTAGACCGAGGCATATGGTTTAAACTGGATTCTGAACCACTACAAATATCCATGAATCGAGCCCGAAACCTGTGGCACAGAGGGCCAGAGTGCTAGTCATTCGACCATCAGGTCCTATAAACAGTTTGCTTTATTATTAAACATTTAAATTAATACATAAATAAGATATATATAATTGCTCATTAAAAAACCGTTTTTAATAACACGTTAATTCTGTGATGTTTGGTTGTCCCATCTAAATTAAACAAAATTTATATGTATTTAAATTGAAAGTTATACCTCGACTTACACTTTGATGTTTGATTATGCTTTTGAAAATAAGCATAATTTGCATGTATTTAAATGCCAAGTAGCTCATTGACTTGTACTTTCGCGTTTGGTTAGCCCTTTCAAATTAAATAAATTTATAGGAATTTCAAAGTAAAGACGTATGTGAATTTGATTTGAGCAAATTTCGTTACAATCACCTATTGCGTAATCTCGCTGTATTACTATACCAATAATTTCACGCCATTTAACGTGACAGTGAACCTGCGTAAAAAGGAACGAATGAGCTACAGATTGAATCACGAACTGACAGTGAAAATAAATGTTTTTAGTTACGTTGTAATATTGCCAGTATCATCAGAACTTGTGCAAAAAGAACGAATGAGCAACAATATGAATCATAAATTGACAGTGAAAAAAACGTTTTTTATTGCGTTGCAATATTGCCATTATCATCCGAACTATTCTAAAAGGAACGAATGAGCTACAGAATGAATCACGAATTGACAGTGAAAAAAAATGTTGCAATATTGCCATTAACATTAGAACCTGTGCGAAAAGGAACGAATGACCTACAGAATGAATCAAGAATTGACTATAGTGAAACAAAAATGTTTTTAGTTACGTTGCAATATTGCCATTGTCTACAGAACCTGTGCTAAAAAAAACGTATGAGCTACAAAAGGAATCACAAATTGACAGCGACAGCGAAAAAAAAATGTTCTTTATTACGTTGCAATATTGCCATTATCATCAGAACCGGTACGAAAAGGAACGAATGAGTTACAGAATGAATCACGAGTTGAGAGTGAAAAAAAAAAAATGTTTTTAGTACTCGTAACTTTACAATATTGCCATTATCATCAGAATCTGTGCTAAAAGGAACGAATGAGCAACATAATGAATCACGTATTGACTACAGTAAAACAAAAATGTTTTTAGTAAATTTGCAATATTGCCATTATCATCAGAACCCGGGCGAAAAGGAACGAATAAGTAACAGAATGAATCACGAATTGACTGTGAAAACAAAGTTCTTTATTACGTCGCAATATTGCTATTATCATCAATTTTTTTCATATGTAACGAATTCATTTCACGTCAAAATGTTGTTTTTAAAATAAACACAGTTCTTTTTTTTTTTTTTTTTTTTTTTCTTCTTTTTTTAATATTTTTTGTTAAATATATTTTCGCCATATTGTTATAAAAGTTTCTATATTTAAAAAAAAAAAAAAAAAAAAAGAAAGAAAAAGAAATGGTATGGTTTTTGTTGATAAGAATTTTTTCCTTCTCACTCTCTCAGTCTTGGCGTACAGGCGTTCGAGGTTGAGTGAACAAAGGTTCGCATCACGGCAGCAGCCCTCGCTCCTGTTCCATGTCAAAAGGTGAACCGGGACGATTCAATCCAGCTCTTTTCTTCTTCCTCCTGCCAGAGATCTCCCCTTTGGTGCAAGTCAGATTAAGAGAAGACAAGCAGAACTCAAAATAAGTGATCCATCAGAGCCGTAACTGCGACTGTGACGGCAGGCTTTATTTGTTCCGCCCGGACGGGTGGCAGGCCTTCTTTCAGTGCTTCGCCTGCGAGAGTGGATTCCTCGGCAATCCGTGGGTGATCTGTTTGCAGTCACCAGGAACACGTGCACGCCAAACAATGGAAGGTAGAAGAAAAAAAAATGCACAACGGATCTCCAAAGCCTTCCTTCACATCATCCTCTGGCAGTAGTGCCCCATTGCCAAGATTGAGGAAGATATATGCTGTGAAATATTAGTGCACATCTTTTGCTGTTGTAGCTTAAAAGCTGTCATGTTTATCAATGATAACAATAGGGTAACAACGAAGTTAAAATGGCATTCGCTTAAAATCAAACTTCTGGTGATAATCTTTTATTTAATTGCTTGGTGTTTATCTTCATAACGAAATATTAGAATTTGAATGTCTCTGGGTTCAATGGTAACATGAGTAGCTAGCGGGTAGGAAGGCTTGGGTTCGTTTTTGGTGATGCTGGGTGTTATTGGCATTATTGTTTGCAATTGCAAAAATAGAGGGAAGAAAAAATGCCTTCCTTCACATCGTCCTGGCAGTAGTGCACCAGATATAACCATTGCCAAGATTGAGGAAGATATATGCTGGGAAATATTAGTGCACGTCTTTTGCTGCTGTAGCTTAAAAGCTGTCGTATTTATCAGCGATAACAATAGGGTAACAACGAAGTTCAAATGACATGCATTTTTGGGAGGGGATATTCACTAAAAATTCAACTTTGTGTGATAATCTTTTATTTAATTGGTGTCTAATTTTAATAACGAAATATTGTAATTTGAATGTCTTAGGTTCATTGGTAACGTGAGTAGCTAGCGGACATGGCTGGGTTCGTTTCTAGTTACTGATTTCTGGTGATGTTGGATCTTATTGGCGTTGTTGTTTGTAATAGTTGCTCTTATACCCGATGGCAAACGTGGTAGAGTATCTAGAAGCATCTACAGAGCGCCCTTAAAAAAATCTATATGAATTGCATCCAGAATAAAATTAGCTGTAGGGAGTTACGCCGACAGTTAACCCCTATATTTTCATCAACCATTTTGGACCATATTTCAACCATATTTTCATCATCATCAACCATCAATGGATATTAGTGATGTTTCTTATCCCACTTGGTCGCCATCAACGTCTAGACCAGGGATGGGCAAACCTTTTCGGTCGTGGGCCAAAAATCGAAAAAAAAAAAAAAAAAAAAAAAAAGTTTGGCGATAAATTTTTCGAAAATTTTAAAAACAATATACAAGTATATTACAATTTAAATATGTTAATGAGATGAATGAAACTGCGATTTCATTTTTAAAAGTTCCTTATAGTGAGGTTCGAAGTGAGATGTACTGATTCTAAGGAACGAGGCTAAATGCTCATCTATCTGTCTTAAATTTGGGAAACTTACTTTCTATAATTATTTGTAAAACTTTTGCGTAACTTTGGCCTATTTATAAACAACTGCTTGAGATGATTGTTAGATTGCAACTCAACTAATTCTACCTGCAAATATGACCTCACTACTTCACAATTTAAACGCTTGTTGGTGCCAATCTACAGCTATAACTAACAAAGAACTTCCACTTTTAACGCTTTACTGATTGAAAGCTGTCTGTGCTTGTATTTTCGTCGATTTATATTTCGTAGAACAAAAATAGAGAAAGTAAAAAGATCATCAGTAAAAAAAAAAATTACATTTAATCAATGTAGAAAAGGAGATGGATATATAATATATAAATATATATTTCTTTTAATTGGTAAATTAAAATTCTATCCGCGCCCCGGATAGAACCTTCCGGAGGGCCGGAGTTTGCCCATCCCTGCAATAGGGTAACAGCGAAGTTAAAACGATATGCATTTTTGGGAGGGGATATTCACTAAAAATTTGACTTTTTTGTGATAATCTTTTATTCAATTGCTTCGCTTTAATAACGAAATATTGGAATTTGAATGTCTCTGGGTTCATTGGTAACGAGAGCAGCTAGCGGGTAGGAAGGATTAGGTTCGTTTTTGGCGATGCTGGGTGTTATTGGCATTATTGTTTGCAATTGCTGCTCTCAAAAACGAGAAGCCACGATGGCATTTATGGTAGAACATCTAGAAGCATCTACAATATACCCTTAAAAGTCCTTCGTACTAATACTATACCACCACATCACTGTGCCTAGAGCTGAGTTGCCCCTTTACAGTTTGGGAATGATGTGTGTGAGAAGTCTGATTGGGCTCTGTGACATTCTATGGTCATATGAGCCCGGGACCTACGGTTTAAAGCGGACACCGAACTATTACAAATATCCATGGCACCGCTTCCAGGATTCGAACCTGAAGCCTGTGGTACCAAAAGCCAGAGCGCTAGTCAATTGGACATCAGGCCGCAATAAATTTAGTGAGAAATATGCCAGAGAGGAAGTTTCCATATCCATCCATTATATAAAAAAGGTGTTAATATTTAAAATTGTTTTTTATTCGCATCCTGCTTATTTAAATTTTTGTTGCATAACATTTACTAAATTTACTAAGACCGTTGCCACTAATATTTTGATTATGAAAATTTCATATTACATTTTACACACTTTTAAGATTATGATATAGTTGCATTTTTTTTTTTTTATATTTTAAATGGCAATTGTCATTAACTCTAACCCTTTTTTTTCTTTCCGTAGAGCGAAACAGTTGAGGAAATTTCTCGCTTTTCGAGAAATGGTGTAGGAACTGCTGAGGTCAACCGCAAGCGAACGAGCAAGCATCATTAAACACAAAACGGAAATGGTGCGAAATGGCTCCACTGACTTTCTTAATTTTTTTTATTTGAAAAGTTTGAAATATACACTTAGTGGCCTTCGAAAAACCAACAATCGTCCATGGTCAGTGACGTCTGCCACTCAGTGTTCAGGTTCGTTTAACATAGATCTCCCCTCCCCCCCGGTGCTAAACTATGTGGTGTTAAACCTTGCCACGTGGAGTCTTAACATGGAGTCAACTTTCATTCAGTTATTGATTTTTTTACTATTGTTTTTAAGTCCTTTTGCTTAGTCAATTATCTTTTATTTAAGTTGAATCCTATCTAACATTTAATAAAACATTGAAATAATATTTAAGACACCAAAAAAACAAAATTAACATTCAAATAAAGTTGTATCCTTCTTGTACTTCAATGACGTAACAGCTCCATGGTTGGCCAAGGCCGTCTGCCTACTGATGTATTTCGAGACGGGTGATGTGTTTTTTTTTAAGGGATAAAGTTGCCAGCTCTAAGCTCAACAGCCATGCGATCTGGTGGCCAATTGGCTAGAGCTCTGGCCTTAGGTACCACAGGCTCGAATCCTAGTGGCGACACGAATGTTTGTGAGTGGTTCAGAATCCACGTTAAACTGTAGGTCCCAATCTAATCCCTAGCCTAAAGTGTGCATAAAATGACTGTAGAACGGCAAACCAAGCCAAACCCAACAGTCATAGTAGATCAGGAACTACGTTTTTAAAGTGAATTCCGAACCACTACAAGCATCCAGGGATCGCCGGAACTGCGGCAGAGAGCTAGTCACTCGGCCATTAGGCCCCTAAGTTAAATTCTAACTACATATAATAAACTATCTACATTCAAAATAATTTTATTTAAGCTTTTACAATTAATCGAAGTGTGACTTATAGTGCTCAGGTTTGTGTGCGCCAAAGTGAAAATTCGAATTCGTTGGCAGAATACGCTGTAGACTCTACTATCAGAAAAGGGAGACAGTTGCAGTTGCGACAGCATATGTGACCGTTTCACATAGACAGTCAGATTACATGAAGAGAATTTCCCAGTTATTATTATTTTATTTTTATTTATTTATTTTGCTATTCGACACAAAATGTGGAGCAGTTATTTTTGCAAATCTGTTGTGCTTGACCTGTCATTTCATGTTAATATACCATATAAAGTAAAAATTCCCTGGTGTGCAAATAAAAAAGGGAAGCCTAAAGGAGTTATGAAGACGAATAGATTTCTGAAAACCTATATTTGTTATAGGACGCAAAGTCTTTAAAAATGGTGCCATTCAGGTTCATTTAATACAGTCGTCCTTCTGCCCCAAACAAAACCGTTGGGGTAAGAAGTCTCAATGGAAGTTTATTTATTTATTTAGTGACTAATTTACTTGTTCATTTTCCACTGACATTTATGAATGGGTTTAATAGTTAAATCATCTTCATGCATTTTTGAACAACGCGAATGTGTTTCAAACTATTTTCTTTTCAATGTTAATTTAATGCCCGACTCATATCACAGTGGTAACAAGCCCAGCTAACAGATTTAAAATCACTGCGATGTCGGTTACACTTATTACTTTCAGAAACGATAAGACTTGATTGCGATTGTGGTAGCTGGTGTAAAGCGACAGGCTTCGATGTTCAAGCTGTCTAGCCGGAGATTTCAAGGCTTTCTTCATTCCAAAAAGGGTGCAGATACCCTTAAAAATATTCCTAGAAAGTGATGTTCTTTCCATCGATGACTGGTTTTGGTCGGGTCCTGAATGGTCGAGTTTCTAGCGCTCGATACCACAGGTTTCAGTTCGAGTCCCGGAGGTGTCATGGATGTTTGTAGTGGTTCGGAACAAACTTTAAGCCATAGCTCCCGGTTTCCTATGATTCTAGAGCGTCACAGAGCCCAACCGGACTTCTTACCCACATCATTCCCAAACTGCACTACATAGTGGCAACTCAGCCCTAGGCACAATAATGTGATGTGGTGTAGTAGTAGTAATAGATCTGTTTGTGGTATAATAAGTGGAACACAAAAGCAATAATACTCAACAACAAAAATTGACAACTGATTGAATAAACTACTGAATTTAGTTTGTAATTATGAACACACTGTCAATGAATAACTAAATGGATCGTATATATTTAAAACTTTAATACATTTTAATATTATTTAGTTTTTGCATGTTAAAACTTAATTCTTATTGCATATTTAATTCTTTAAGTTGGCTATACAATAAACGTCCGTATTATCTGATGGAGCTGTAAAAGGAAATCACCTTAAATTTTAAAACGGATGCATCAAAAATGTCAACAAAAGATTTTAAAAGAACCCTTTAAAAACCCTTTTTTTCCCGCGTTTTCTGGTAGCCTTCGCAAAAACCGAAACAATCAAGCACAGTGAACACTCCAGTTGGTCTCATGTGCAACTCATGCCAAATACGTTGCCATTTCGATTCAAAATATCACTGGCAGCCGAATTCCCTTTCTTTATGCCACTTACAGCGCCATCTATTAATACACTTTGGAACTTTTTTGATAGCGTACCGTTTCCCCCTTCTTGAAGTATCTTCAGTTCAAATTTGAACTCATTGTGACGAGTGGTTCTTTTTTTTTTTTACAGCATTTTGAATGTGGGATTTTAATTATAATCACCCTGTATAACTAAATGGGTCATATATATATTTAAAATTTTAACTCGTCATTTAAATATTAAACAGCTTTAATAACTAATGATTTATATAGTACAATTTGTTTAGTTTTTGCATATTAAAATTTTATTTTATCCCATATTTTAATACGTTAAGTTGGCTATACAATAAACGTCCGTATTATCTGATGGAGCTGCAAAAGGAAATCACCTTAATTTTTAAAAGGGATGCATCAAAAGTGTCAACAAAAGATTTTAAAAGAACCCTTTAAAAAAAATTGTCACAAACCGAAACAATCAAGCACATTGAACACTACAATTGGTTTAATGTGCAACTCATGCCAAATACGTTGTCATTTCGATTCAAAATATCACTGGTAGCCGAATTTACTTTCTTTATGTCGCTTACAGCGCCATCTATTAAACACTTTAGAGGTTTTTTTATGCCTATCGTTTCTCCCTTCTTCAAGTATCTTCAGTTCAAATTTGAACTCGTTGTGACGAGTGATTCGTTTTTTACAGAATTTTGAAAAAAGGGACTTCAATTATAATCACCCTGTATAGATGATATATATATTTAAAATTTTAACTCGTCACTTAAATAAACAACTTTAAGAACTAATAATTTATTTAGTAAAAATTTATTCAGTTTTGTGCATATTAAAATTTGATTCTTATCGCATATTTAATTCTTTAAGTTGGCTACCGAATAAACATCCGTATTATCTGATGCAGCTGTAAAAGGAGATCACCTTAAATTTTAAAACGGATGCATCAAAAGTGTCAACAAAAGATTTTAAAAGAAGCCTCTTTAAAAGAACAAAACTGTCACAAGCTTTTTGGTAGAGTGGTGGGGTGCAGAGAGACTTACCCCCCCTCTTGCGAGAAGGGGCGTAATTACAAATCTCTAACGTCCCTTAATTCCGCGGCTCACGTGATGCACAAATTCAACGGCCGGGAATCTAATTTCTCTTCCGCACGAAGTAATCTCTGAGCTCCGAAATCCATCTCGCCGAGAGATTCCCAATTTCGCGTTTTAATTTGGAGGAGCCCGCTCGCTGCACGGATGAGCGGGGCTTGCTTATCTGCGCCCCGGCCGCTGCTCCCACAGAGACATCTGCCCCCACTGTCTCCGCGCTCTAATGACGAAATGATTGGACGTCCCACGATAAGCCCCGGGATCGATGCATGGGGCGGCTCAGCAGGTTGTCAGGGCGCAACAGCTCGGGACAACCCCGGCTTTCGAGTTGGGCTTGCTAGGATTTGGCTAGTGCCGACATGCAAACGAAGTTTCAGAGAGTTGTTCTGGATCTTTGGCCTTTTGCGAATCAGGTAAACGGTTTTTAGCCTTTAATTATGGTGGAAGGGGAAGATAGCGAGCAGCAGTTGACGTCAAGTTGCGATACTGGATGAAGGCAATTTCATGGTGTTGAAAAGATGCCGTCACCTTGGCACATCTATTTAACACAGTTTCGAAAAAGTTGATATAAAAATAAAAAAACTTAAATACAGTGATCAGGTAAACATCAAATGACATATGGTATTGAACTTTTTCACAATACCATGGTATTTCTAATCTTGAATTCTGGCTCTCAACTATTCCTGGTAGAGTCCAGCAACTACAGACATATTTGGTCTTTATGAGTCAGGTAAACAGATTTTAGCCTTTGATTATAGCGGAAGGGAGATAGCGAAGCAGTTGATGTCAGGTTGTGATACTGGATGAAGCAATTTCATGGTGTTGAAAATATGCCGTCATTTTGGCGCATCTGTTTAACACGGTTTCGAAAAAGTTGAACTAAAAATAAAAATTTGAGGATTTTAAAAATTTAAAGACTATAATCAGGTAAACATCAAATGAAATAACGGTATTGAACTTTTTCACAATACCATGGTGTTTCTGATCTTGAATTCTTCAAGATCAGAACTAGGAAAAGAAAAGGCTTCTATTCCAAGCCTTCAAGTCAGCTTGGAATAAAAGGGGCTTGGTAATCTGGTAAGTACCGACATGCAAATGAAGTTTAGAGAGTTGTTCTGGGATCGTTGGTATTTACGAATCAGGTAAACAGTTTTTATGGTGGAGGGAAGATAGCCAGAAGTTGACGTCAGACATCAGGATATGTTACTGAAAAGTTATGTTACTGGAAAAAATAACTTCATGGTGTTGAAAAGATACTGTGATCTTGGTGGATGTGATTAACTTTTGTTGAAAAAGGTGTAAATATAATAAAAGTTTGTGTATCTTCAAAGCTCAAAGACACTGAAACATCAAATGAAATATGATATTAAACTTTTTCATAATACCATAAAAGTTTACCTGCTAAGATCTGACAAGTACGAACATGCAAATTAAGTTTGGAGCATTGTTGTGAATTTTTTATCTCTACCAATCAGGAAAAAAGTTTTTGGCCTTTGACTATGGTGGATTGAAGATAGCGAGCAGTTGACGTCAGACATTAAGTTGTGTCACTGGATGAAGCAATTTCATGGTGTTAAACAAATGCTGTTACCTTGGCACATCTGTTGCTATCTGAAAAAGTTGTAAGAAAATAAAATTTGTGGATTTTAAAAGTTTAAAGTCACTGAAACAGTAAATGAAATACGGTATTAAACTTTTTCACAATAACATGGTGTTCCTAATTTGAATTCCGACTTTCAAGTTCGCCTGGTAGGATCTGGCATGTACCGATATGCAGACGAAGTTCAAAGAATTGTTATGAACTTTTGGTCCTTACTAATCAGGTAAACAATTTTTAGACTTTGATTATGATGGACAGAAGATAGCGAGCAGTTGATGTCAGACATTAAGCTGTGTTACTGGATGAAGCAATTTCATGGTGTTGAAAAGATACTGTGATTTGATGTGATCGCAGTATCTGCAAGCGCAAAAAAAAGATGGATCAAATAGAGAATGTAATACATAATAACACTTAAAATAATGTAGGCACTTCAGACGTCAGATGATGTGTTGTGGAATTGGATAAATGCAATATTTCTGATATGTTAAACAGACCTTGAAATGTATCTTATATATATATATATATATATATATATATATATATACATTGAAGTGACAAAAGTCATGGGATAGCAATATGCAAATTTTCAGATGGCAGTAGCATCGCGTAGAACAGGTATAAATGCGCAGTGCTTTCGCAGAGCTTTCATCTCTGTTCAAGTTATTCATGTGAAGAGGTTTTGACGTGATGATGACCGCACGACGGGAATTAACAAACTTTGAACGCGGAATGTTAGTTGGAGCTAGACGCATGGGTCATGCCATTTCGGAAATCGTTAGGGAATTCAACATTCCCAGATCCACTGTGTCAAGAATGTGCCGAGAGTATGAAATTTCAGGCATAACATCCCACCATGGACGGCGCAGTGGTCGACCGCCTGCACTTAACGAACGAGACCGGCGACGTCTGCAAAGAGTCGTAAATTCTAACAGACAAGCAATACTGCGTCAAATAACCGCAGAAATCAATGTGGGACGTACAAGGGACTTGTCTGTTAGAACTGTGCGGAGAAATTTGGCTTTCTTGGGCTATTCCAGCAGAAGACCGACTCTAGTGCCTTTACTGACAGAACGACATCGCTTGCAGCGACTCTCGTGGGCACGTGAGCATATCGGTTGGTCCCTAGATGAATGGAAAACCGTGGCCTGGTCCGATGAGTCACGATTTCAGTTGGTAAGAGCTGATGGTAGGGTTCGAGTGTGGCGCAGACCCCACGAAGCCATGGACCCAAACTGACAGCAAGGCACTGTTCAAGCTGGTGGTGGCTCCGTAATGGTGTGGGCTGTTTCTCCATGGCATGAACTTGGTCCTCTGGTGCGACTGGACCGAACATTGACTGGAAATGCTTATGTTCAGCTACTTGGAGATCACTTGCAGCCATTCATGGACTTCATGTACCCAAACAACGATGGGATTTTTATGGATGACAATGCGCCATGTCACCGGGCCACAACTGTTCGCGATTGATTTGAAGAACATTCTGGACAATTCCAACGAATGATCTGGCCCCCTAGATCGCCCGACATGAATCCCATCGAGCATTTATGGGACATCGTCGAGAGGTCTGTTTGTGCCCAAAATCCTGCACCATCAACGCTTTCACAATTATGGACGTCTATCGAGACAGCATGGCTCAATATTCCTGCAGAAGACTTCCAACGACTTGTTGAGTCCATGCCACGTCGAGTTGCTGCACTTCGCCGGGCGAAAGGAGGGCCGACACGATATTAAGAGGTATCCCATGACTTTTGTCACTTCAGTGTATATATATATATTAAAAATCTATTGTTTTTTACCCTTTGCTTTTTTACAGCTTCTTATTTTGTTCACATATATTTCATCAAAATATTTCGAATCAAACTCTCTCAAAGTTTTGTCAAGTTTATTCAGTTTCTTCGAAGACAAAGGCAGAACTTTGTCTACCAGACAAAGTTCTGCTTTATTTTTCTTAACTATTTTAAAATTTCACATTTTCGACGAAAATCATGAACTTTATTTTAAACAATCTAATATTCAATTAGGATTTTACAATAACAAAAGTATTGCAGTACAATAAACTTGAATGGAAATGTATTGATTTGAAGGCCATTGCTGAAAATACGTTGTTCTAAAAGACAAGACCACACCCTGAAAACCTAGAAATGGGTCATAATTTGATTAGGATAAAGAAATTTCGTTAATATTGCTTAAAAAAAATTTAATTTCATAGATTGCTTAGAGCTCTTTCATGGTCGTAATCTACTTTGAGTGGTTAAAAATTTTATTTTTCATGTAATTTTGGATCGCCAAACAGTTGTGGTGAACAAAAGAATAGTTAAATAATAATAAAACAAACTGTTATCCTTGATCTTTAAAGAAATATTAAAAAAATTATCAAGTGATCATTTATTTGATTTTCTTATGCCTTGAAAATTCATGCAATATCTTTTTTATGTGCATGGTGATTAAATATTGTTTACACAACATTGATTTGAGATAGTAATTATAGTTTGTAAAATTCAATTGATGCTCCATCATATAGTCTGTCGTGTAGCAGTTGTTACTCCATTCATATAAACTGTCATATAGCAATTGATGCTCCAATCATATGGCCTGTCATATAGCAATTGATGCTCCATTTATATAGCCTGTCATATAGAAATGGATGTTCCATTCATATTTGCAAAATAATTTTTGACATGAGCTGCAAATTTAAATAGAGCAACTGTAGCTTTCGAAGGTAATGTATTTGGTGTTGGTTTTGGGCTACTTCTCAAAAGACTTACGAATTTTCAAATGGCAACTTTAGACTCGCTAGTAAGCGAACATAGCGGAGCTTATTTGCAAACTTCAGTAGCCAGAAGAATGTTTGGCCGAATGTTTCAAATCTGAAGACAGTTTTAGTCACATTTTGGTTTGACTGCAAATGGACGTCTACAAATACGGTTCTCTCCAATATAATGAAAAATAAAACTCATGTTCTTTTGCATCTCGTGGATCAGAGTAAGTAAAATGTCGCTCCACATGAGATCGGTTTTTGTGTTCTGCATCAATGAATTTGCAACCTAAATGAACACTATTCGCTTGTTCATAGGATGAGATAATTGGATTTGTTCTTTGGAATTCAAACTGTAACGAAGAGTAAAAAAGACGTTCGCCATTGTTGCTAAAATCTGAAGTCAGCTATTAAGAGATTACAGAGATTACAGAGATTTTTTTTATTAACAGAGATTTTTACAATGCTTCACCTCGACAACTAGACATTCTGGTTGGAGATTTCGGATTTTCTGCAGTGTGAAGCATAAATGAAGAGTAGTATACCAGTGATTTTTTTGGAAAGCCTTATTTTTCTTACTGGAGAATGAAGTTGAGTTTCCCTTCCATTGTAAAGTGGGGAATATGTTTGCTACATATTGGAATCAAGGGCCGACATAAGAAAATGTAAATATCATCGAAGAGTTTGTAACATCTTTGTCAAATATGGGCCAACGTAAGAGAGCATAAATTCCACTGTGAAGTTTGGACTATGTTTGTCACATAGTTCAGTCATGAGTTAATATAAGGAATCGTAAATGCCATTATAAAATTTGGTGCATGTTTATAACGTAGTGGTGTCCTGGGACAGCAAAAGGAGGCGTAAATACCATTTTAAAATCTGGAATACGCTTGTCACATAGTGGACAGTCAACAATTATTGAAGTGAAATAACAAACAATGTTGAACAAAAAATTATAACAAAACAATAACTATAGCAAACAAATATAGTAAAACAAATATAGAAGTGATGTACAGATAATTTTAAATTACAAGCCTAAATTTGGGTGTTAATATAGATTCAGATCTTGCCCAAAACTATCATGGAAAAAATTTCCTTTTAAGCTTTACTCTAAATTAGAAGAGAAAGATAGAGGAAAGAAAAAAAACATTCCTTTTTAGTATAAGAAAAAGCAATCATTATTTTGTTTGTTTATACAATTTTTTTTATTGGAATCTTCTCATAATGCATGATTTTTTTTTCTCCATGGAAGAACTATTTCACATTACGAGATTCCTTTAATTCGATTTCGCCTCCACGATAAAAGCAGCCGTTTATTAATAATTCCCCATCATCTCATTCCACACACACAACAAACAAGCAGACTTTTCTACAATAGCCGTTTTCCGCATGGAAATCCCGAATATTCTGTTTTTGATGAAGAAAGCAATTTACTTGATGATATGTGTTTACTTTCTTTTTTTTCCCCACCCCACTCCGTCTCTATGTTGTGTGAGGAAGCACGGCAAAAATATCACAGGCCCAAAACTATCTTCACTTTTTTGATGTACAGAAAATTATAAATTATGAACCTAAATTTGGGTGTTAATATAGGTTCAGATCTTGCTGAAAGCTATCTTGGAAAAAATTCCAATTTATGCTTTGCTCGAAATTAGAAGAGAGGTATGGTTCGATTTATCGCTCTATGGTCATTTTTTGCACACTCTAGGCTAATTAGACCGGGATCTACAATTTTGATGGGGTTTCCGAACCACTAAGAAACATTCATAGCACTGCCAAGATTCGAACTTGCAGCACCAAAAGCCAGAGCGCTTGGCTACCCTGCTTCATTAGAAGAAAGAAAGGAAAGAAAACAAGTAATATATAAAAAAAAATTAAGTTAATTCCTTCTTTTCTTTTACTATTTTGCAGAAAAGTCCTATACAAATAAAGTTGTAATTTTCCTCTAATATCTGGCTTCATCTATTGGTAGATACATGCAACTTAAATCTAAAAAATACTAAAATTAATTAATTTAATTTAATTAATGAATTAATATTTGAAAAAACTGTATGAACATCAAGTGTCATCCACTACGAGTTTCAAAAAATGTATTTGAACTTGAGTGGATGAATAAAAAGTATTTTATTAAGGATTGAAAATTTGAACAAGATATATATATATAGGGAGAGTGTGAACCAATAGTAGGAATTGAAAAAAAAAAAAAAAAAAAAAACCATTCATTTTTTGTATCAGAAAAACAAATCTTCTTTATTTTCTTTGTTTATGCATTTTTTATTGGAATCTTCTCATAATGCATGATTTTCTTTTCTCAATGGAAGAATATTTCACATTACGAGATTCCTTTAATTCGATTTCAGTATGCATTCGCTTTCAATTCGATAAAAAGCTGCGTTGATTAATAATTCCCATCTCATTCCGCACACACAACAAACAAGCAGACTTTTCTTCTACAAAAGCCGTTTTCCGCATGGAAATACCGAATATATTCTGTTTTTGATGAATAAGCATTTTACTTGATGATATGTGTTTACTTTTTATTTTTTTTCCCCACCCCACTTCCGTCCCTATGTTGTGTGTGAGGAAGCACGGCAAAAATCTCCGCTGCGGAAAAATTGATTTTCGCTTTTCCCACTCCACATGGGCGAAAAGCGTTTTTGCTCCCAGATGCAAATTAATGAGTTTCTTTAATGAAAAGGAGAAGTGCTCTTTGCCTCTTCGCCCCAACTGCTACAAGGAACTCGAGTGAAATTAATGAAAAAACGAAAGAGAAAAAAAAAACGAAAAAGAGAGAGATGTTGATCGGTTTTTGGGGAAAACGAAATAGCGGGGTCCTCCCGATTAACCGGGGTGATTAATAGTCCCGCCGACCTATATAGGCTCTTATTAATTTACCAAAAGAAAACGTTAAATTTGTGAAGATTTTAAAAGGGGATTTTTCCACGTGTTCCCATCGATTGCTGAACGATTGGTGGGGAATGCCAGGAAAAGGGAAAATTATTTAGCGGCTATTACCATTTTTCCTTTTTCTGTTTACTTTTTTCCCCTCTTTTTCCTTTTTTACCATTTTTAAAACATTCATTGTTTTGAGGTAGAATTGGAATTTAGATTTCAGTCATGATTTTAAAATGAATTCCTTTTCAATAAAATATAAAGTTTAGAAACAATAAAAAATAAATATAATTAAATAAAATTGGTTTTTTTTTCGAAAATAAAAAGAAAATAAACACGAGAGAAATAAGATCAATAAGTAATATAAAATATAATGAAATAGAGCATAAAAATCATATAGATCAGGTTATAAATTACATATGGGTAATCCTCAGCCCGCGGGCTAGATAACAATGGATAACGGACGGAAACTTCAAAAGTTCTATGCGATTATTCTTAAATAATACCATCATCAGGGGCTTGGGGGCTATGGGACTAGCACTCGATGTCGCAGGTTTCGGGTTAATCCGGCGATGAAATGAATGTTTGTATGGGTTCGGAATCCACTTTAAACCGTAGGTCCCGATCTAATATGACTGTAGAGTATTGGGCGTAGGGTTGACAACCTTACCCCGTAAAAATAAATAAAAAAACATCTCGTAATCTGCCAATAAGCAGACGGCCTTGGCCCACCATGGGGAACAATAAAGAGCAAGAATATCCACAACAAAATCCAATACAAAATCAACCTTCATTCTAATTTATTAGGTAGCTCATTATATTATAAAATGTATGTATAAATTTATATTATAAATAAATGAAATGTAAAGTAGCATCTTGTTTTAATTAATTTAGTATTAATTTTTATAGTTTGGTTTGACTTGGAGACTGAATGACAATTTGATCTCAAATTTAAGAAAATGTTGTCCCTGTCTGCTATAAATTAAGAGATATATGACTCTTTGCGAAATAAACTATATCATATAATTATTTTTGTATTGAATAATAATTTTATTTATAAGAGATAATTAATTAAAATAGTATTTTGAAATAATATTACAAGTTTGAATAAGTTCATTATAGTTGTAAGACACATAAGTAATGTTACTTATTCTAGGAATAATTTTAGCCTTTTTTTAAAAGAAATTCTTCGTTTTAAAATACAAATTTCATGTTAAAATTTTGATTATACAATTTTATTTATATTTACTTTAAATTACTTGCAAATGAAAAAAAAAAAAAAAAAAAAGGATGTATTATTTGTGTCCGATTAAAATATAAATACAATCTTAATGTTTAACTTTCTAAAAAAACACAGTAAACTGATTTACCATCGATTATTATTATTATAATGAGTTGAGTTTCACGTTCCTATATTGATGAAATAAACACTTTCTAAAATTTGAATATTTTATGATAATATTATAATTTATTTTCATATTTTGTAAATGATCAATAACTTTTACTTTTTGTACTTAATTATTAATTAGCTCGCGTTTGCTGCTTTGTTTTTATTGTGATAAAGTACACATTTGTCAAAGAAAGTTTTGTCTCTTTAGTTCTTCGCGATATGTTACGATTTTTTTAACACCATTATTTTTTGACCATTAAAATTAATACAGCAGAAACAAAAACAATTAGCCGAATAATACTTAATGTACATACAGTACCGATAGGTTTAAATTTACGTGAAACTGTGAGAGATGCAGAGCATGCAGAAAACGTTACAAAGAACAGACGCTTCTGACAGTATAATCAACTCTAGTCCGGATGGGTATAGAGTCGAAGAGAACCTTGATGGCAGATACTTCTATTTGTCTTCAGTTAATCATAATAGCTGACTTATGGTGGCGTAATAACATTAATTTAAATATTTGGTCACATAATTCAAACCATTTAAACTTAATTAAGCAATCATTTGATTAGACGTTCACAATTGGTGATAAATTTGGAAGACATGTTTCCTATGAAAGCCATGACAATATGGATCATATACAGTTAAGCATTATGCTGCTGAAAAGCAGCATGTTGGAGATCTCGAATATAGGGCATACCCACAAACTTTCATCAGAAATGTAAGGGCGATTGTCCAAGTTAGGGGCTACACGAATAAAATATGATTGTGGTGTGTGGTATCACATGGCACCCACCACAGTCATATTTTACACGATTGGCACCTTCACCATCACTTTAGATGATGAACTCATATGACAAGGATGATTCCAATCTGGCAAAGAGTGCCTCTACTCATGGAAACAGCCATTATATGTAAGCCTCAAAGGACGATATAACTTTATTCGTGAATACAGCCATTATAAAACTATATACAGGTATCAAAGGACGATATAATTTTATTCATGGAAACAACCTTTATAATGCTATATTCAAGTCTCAAAGGACGACATAAATTTATTCAGGGATACAGCCATTGTAATGCTATATACAAATCTTAAATGACGATATAACTTTATTCATAGATACAGCCATTATAATGCTATATGCAAATCTCAAAGGATGATATAACTTTATTCATGGATACAGACATCATAATACTATATGCAAGTATCAAAAGACGATATTGCTTTTGTTTTTAGGCCCATGCAAACAGTAATAAAGGTTATTTCTTCCTTTTTCTTTTGTAGCATAAAAGATAGCTGCACAGCTTTAGTGCTCATGCTGACAATTTGTGGTGCTGGAGACGTCATCTTTTTTTTTTTAATATCGACTTTCAAGTGTATGATCAAGCCTATTTTCTAGCATATGATCAATGATTTAGAACACATGATTTTTTGGGTGTCATCAGAAGAAGAAAACAAGCAGATGACAAGAAGGACAATGACCTGGAAATAATATTAAAAAAAAAATATAAAAAAAATCGATGCATTATTTTTAAAGTTGGCCATTTAAAAGTGACCTTCTCTCTAATTTCTATCTAACAGCTAGAAATATTTCATGAGATCATGTTTATCTTTATCTGTTCTGCTTGAATAAAAGAACAGAGTTTCCATCTAAAAGAACAGAATTACATTCTATATGCAATGTTGCAGTTGTTAACATCATTTGTCTTTGAAAATGGGATAGCTGACACAATGTAAAAATTACATGTTTTTTCAGAGAAAACAACTTGAGTGTGATGTTATAAATGTTAAGCATAGCTTTATAATATGTATAAATTTCATATGGATATGAACTATATCCTCTTAAATTTTATGTTGCGTTCTTTCAAAACACATAATGTTTTTATTTATTTATTTATTAAACATAGTAAAGAAATACAGCTTCGTCAAAAAATTTCTATTTAAATTTATCTTTGATAAAAAAAAATTATCATTCGACAATTCTGTTCCTAGATTATACAGGTGGATGACACAGCATATTGTAAAAGAAATGGTTCTTAAATGTAATCGAAGTACATTCAGCAATTAAAAAACAATTATTAAATATTAAATTCACGTGAATAAGCATAAGTTTCATTTCATTAAATAAATTAACATCAAATACATAGACCGATTCGTGGCTAAGTATGAGCGGTAGCAATATGCGTGGCAACATGCGCAGCTGTTATACTTGTTCATTGACATAGGTAGCTGTTTTCAAAAACGAGACTAGATAACTATTGTGCATAAAGCGTTTCATATCAATAATCAGATTGACTGACCGGAATTTTCAAAGTGTTCTCCCGTATGACATGCAAATTCAAGACAATTTCCCCTAAAATTCCCCCCTCCCCCAGAAAGCAATTTCGACCTTTCATCGTCGGTGGGCTTTGAGTGGCACACTTAAAGAAAACTTGCCCATTCATGGTCAACAAAAATGCATAAATGCGTGCATAAATTCATATCTGTTAATAAATATAATAACTACTTAATATTTATATTTGTTATAATTTTTACTTTCAAAATTGATACATGAATCTGTTACAATTATATAAATATTTTTTTAAACATGACCGTCCGTCTTTTTTCAAGACACTTTGTATAAACGCTTTAATATATCCATTTTACACAGTCATTACATAAAAGCTCAATGAATTACTGAAAATTGAGATATTCTCAGTAATTCAGTAATATTTTTTTTAAGTTTGGTTTTTGAATTATTTAATTCACGATTATTGCATTTTGTCGCATGCATTTAAAAAATATACAAAAATATTTCATGTTATGTAATAATATTTAATAATCTAATTACTGATTTAATATAATCTTTCAATAATGCAATTGTTTTGTATTTATTATATTGAGGTAGCAAATTATAAAAATTATTATTTTTTTTAAAATTTAATTATCATACTATAAGATCGTACATTTTTATCATAGTAAAATTTATAATTAATTTTTGCTACCTGGAAATAATTAATATCAATAATAAATAAAACATTAATTTAATAATAATAAATATTAAATTAACTATTAATTTAATAATAAATAATACATTAAATATTAAGTTACTAACAATAAATTAAATAGTAATTTTAATTTAAAATTGTTTATGGAATTAAAGTAAAGAATTTTGATTTTTGTATTCTGAGTCAAATATAAAATTTCAATTAGGAAATTTAAATACATAGATTTAACCATTAATAAAAATATGTAAATTATCAGTTGAACTTTTAAGTTATTTTTAAAAAGTAATAAATGGAATTTATCAATTCGTATAATTTAGTAAGAAGCATTTTTTTTATGCATATGGAAAATTTTATAACGTAATGGTTATTGCAAAGTTTTTGTATAATAATAAAGTTTAAATATTAAAATTTAAAATTAAAAGGTCAAAAAAAATTTTTTTTCACTGAAGGAATAAAAGAAATGATAACTTAACTTAAAAAAAAAAAGAGAGGAAAAGAAATTCTGATCCAGGCACAAGAAATTGACTACCAACTAGATTTGTAAAAAGATGATTTCTTTCAAAAAAAAATTTTTTTTTTTCTCTTTCAGATAAGAACAAGAACAAGTTAATGTTCTAAAAAAAATTCTCATGTTTTTCAGAGCGTTGAAAACAAAGCAAAGTAATAGGAATTGCGTTTTTTTTTTTTTTTTTCCTCCCTTTTCTTATATATACATATATATGTATTTTTTTATTTTTTATGATTGCTTTTTCTTTGTAGAATTTTTGGGGCGTGCAATGATGTGAAGGCGGAGATTCCGGGCGTTGACGTCACTTTCATGAGCCACGAATGGTTGTCATGGAAACGAAGATACAGAAGACAGCGCCCTCTCCTGGGAAGAGAACGACATAAAAGCATTCTTCTGTAGTTACTTTTTTTACCGCTCTTTTCTATCTGATTTCTTTACTCTCATTTGAACCTCTTTCATTCTGAGGGGGACATTGACAAATATACAAAATGTTGAATGATGATTTTTCATATCATTTTGAAAATGATATTTCTTTAAAGAATTAAATAGCTAATTTTTGTGTTGTTGGCTCTTTATTTAGAAAAACAAATACTTTTCATTTATACTGAATTTCTCGTTTTATTAAAAACTACATTAAAAGCCATTTTTTTCAAATACTTAATTTTATGTTTATTCAAATAATAATAACAAAATAAAAAAATTTAAAAATAAAAATAAATCAATAACAATATTTAAAAAAATTAAAAATAACAAAATTTCATTTTTTTTTTTTTTTTTTTTTTGCCTATCAAAAAGAATATGTACTTTATATGAATATGAATTTAAATGTGTTTTCTACATTCTCAATATAATTTTTAAATTATTATTTTCCGAATGGCAACGCTTCTAGTTAATCATTTAGTTAAAATTAGTTAATCATCAATCATTTTATAAAGTTAATTTTATAAAATTCTGCAAAAATTTATGAAGAAAATATTTATGATAGAAAAGTCACAAATATATATCCTACAATAGGGCACATTTAATGATTATAGTGTTAAATTTTTTCTTAAAAATTAAAATACATTTGTTCTGAAACAATATTAATGTAAAAATTTCATTTGAATATCAACTTTCGTTTTGGTAAATTAAGTTTTTCTACTGTCTATTATCCGTAATTATAAACTTAAAAATCATTATTAATAATTTATAAAAAAGTAATTGTATTTCTTATGAAAAATTAATTGTTAAAAATAATTATTAATTATGTGACACTAATTGATGACAATGAGAAATTAATTGGTCACAAGGGGGAATTAAATTATGTGAAAGTGACATTAAATAGTTTTAAAAAATAAGTGATTTTTATTTATGAAAAAATTAGTTGAAGCTGTTAATAATCATGTTATTTTGAGATGGTTATTCTAGAATTATTAAATTGTCAATAATATGAGATATACCATTTTTAAATGAATAAATTTAGTCTAGATTTTTTTTAATAAATTATTTCTTACAAAAAATTAAAAAAATTTACGAAAGTTTTTAAGTTATTCTTAAGTTCCATGTTATGAAAACTGACTTCTTTAAATTTGACAAGCATCCTGTAGTAAAAAATGTACATAAAAAATGTAGTGTTTTAAATTTTTTTAATAATAAGATAGAATGAAATTTTTTAATGAATTGAAATGATTTTTTTTTGTTCTAAAAATTATAAAAAATAGTTTAGGGTAGATATATATACTACAAAAAGGGTATATATATATATATATATATATATATATATAATTATTATTATTATTAAATGGACATCGAAGTGCATTTTTGGTTTCAAAAAGTTATAAAAATAATTTAGGAGACGAGGAGAACGATATATATATATATATATATATATATATATATATATATACGTGTATTTCATTAAATGTATATTGAAACGAATGAATTTTTAGTTATGAAAGTAGGTTAGAAATTAGCAGAATAATACAAATATATATTTTTAAATGGACATTAAAATGATTTTTTTCTTGTAAATGTTATAAAGCAATTTAGGAGACCTGCAGAATGACACAAATGCATTATTAAACGAATTATAAAATTAATTTCTATCTTTCACAAGTTTTAAAAGTCGTTTAGGTAACGAAAAGAACAATATAAATATATATTTTTTAAATTAACACTAAAATAAATTATTTCTTCTAAAAGTTATGAAAATAACTAAACACACGAGCAGTATATTACAAATATATATTATTAAATTAACAATAAAATGAATTTTTTTCTTTCAAAAGCTATAAAAAAATATATATATATATAAAATATAAAGTATATATATATAAGAGACCTGCAGAATGACACAAATATATTATTAAATGGTCACTGAAAGAAATGTTTAGTTCTATAAATGTAGCTTAGCGGATGAGTATTATGATATATATATATATATATATATTGTGGACAATGAAATGATTTTTTTGTAAGCTTGCATAGTTTTTATTAATAAGAAAAGAAAATTTTAAACGAAAATATTTAAATATAGTGCAAATTTTTACAGTGGGTCCAACGCAAACAAATTGCATGTGACGCAAAAGATAAATTCATACATAAAATATTCATAGAATTCCGCATCTAGTACAAATGATGACACTTGTACATCCCCTCCCCTTGTACACACACTTCTACAATACTAATTTTTTATAACATTTATGTTACAATACGATTAAAAATGTATTACACATACGATAAATGATTAAAACGTGATTTTTTGTGATGTTAATTGATTACTTATGAAAATTTATTGACAGTTTTGAAATCCTTCTTATAGCAGATGAATTCTTGAAAAAAAAACCACTATTTAGCAAAGTGTTTAATAATGTATTAGAAAATATCTATTAAATTGCATATTTTATTGAAAGGCATTGCTATTAGAACATGTTTTTTTTTTACCAATCAGTAATATCAGGGATATTTATTTGAAGTTACAAAAATTAATATTATTTAAATTCTTAAAGATATAAAAGTTATCTTATGTTTCTTTGAAAGGTGAAAAAATAAGTTGTTCAATAATCATTATTAAAAAGAAAAATGCATAGCGATATTAATTAACGAAATCAAAAAATAAAGCAAATATCTAATTGGATCATCGTATTTGTTGAAATGCAAACATCCAAATAACATATGCCGTGTAGTCTAATGTTATTACGGATGCTGACAAGGAGATTTCTCCCTAACCATGGCGTATAGTTCTTAATGGTGTATAGTAATACCCTAAATAGGATGGGATTAGAGTTGTTCGCGGGCCTGATGACCGAGTGACTAGCGCTCCGGCTTTCGATACCACAGGTTTCGGGATCGATTCCCGGTCCTGTCAAGAAATTTTGCAGTGATTCGCAGCCCACTTTAAACCGTAAGTCACCGTCTAATATGACAGTAGGGCGTAAGTCTAACAACGCTACCAGTAAAAAAAAAATTTGTCTTGTCTAGAAATCTACCCCTAGGCAGACGGCCTTGGCCTACCATGGGGCTGTTGCGCCATTGACGAAGAATAGTATGAACACTTTTTTCAGCCCAAGACACGACTTTAAGTTTGATGGTGTTAAAAATTTATTAAGTCACCAACTTAAGTCCCTTCTGAAGACAAAAGAAATAATTTTGAAATAAAAAGAAAATACTAAATTTGTAGTTGTTTGTAGATTTTTTAAAGGAGCAGATCGTAATTTTTATTTTGGTACAAATTACACATTGCGCGTTGGGAGGGATCGCCCACACAACGCCATCAACTTTTAATCAATTTGTTTTAAATGATTAAAGAAAAATGTAAAAATTCATTATTCAATTAAATTAAAAAATACATTTTTATTGAATTTTGAACATGTTTTACTAAGTAAATTGATCAAATATAGACGTCATGAAATTGAATGTTGTACCTCTCAAATAGTTTGTTTAATGCATTCATGACAAAATCTAAAGTATTCAAAAGTAATAAAGGGTTTAAAAAAAATTTTTTTTTTTTTTTTTTAAATGTAATTGTTTTTCTCAATCTCAAAATGTGCCCAAGGGTATTTTGGGAAAAAAGGTTATTTTTATTATCAAGCTGTTGTGAGACGGTAATTTCTTCAAATCATCTATACTAATTGGTAATTAATTAGAAAAACCCTGGATATAAAACTAACTACTTCCCCGGCACTACAGCCCATGGTGGACCAAGGCCGTTTGCCTATTGGCAGATTTTAAGACAGGATGCTTTTTTTTTCGGAGTAGCATTGTCAGCTCTACTCCCAATGGTCTACAGTCATATTAGACCGGGATTTTCGGGTTTAAAATGGATTGCGAACCACTACAAGCATCCATGGCGCAACCAGGATTCGAGCCTGAAATCAAACTAACCGAGAGCCATAGCGCTAATCACTAGGCTATATATATATATATATATACATCAGGCCAGACAATCAGCCCCCCCCATGGATACACATACACACACACACATATATACACACATAGAGTTATATATATATATTCAAAAAGAAAAAAAGAAAATTTTAATGAATTATTCGTTTTTCCACATTTATTTTTCTCACACTTTGGAAGGAAGTCAGAACTATATCAACAATTAGGTATATGATTACTTTAAAATAAAATTTAAGCTATTACTTATAAAACTAGGTGTATATTCATTTAGAAGTGTCTGTATTCTGATTTGTATAATTTTTTTTTTATTAGAGTGCCTATCAGTCTGAACATAAGTGACACGGACTAAATACTTACCTAATAACTAGGTTACCAGATCTTATTAAAAAGTTGATGAACACACACACACACACATATATATATATAGCCTATATATATAGTGGCCACCTGTCGATATATATATATATATGTCGACAGGTGGGCTGCTTTGGGAGTATGACGCAACTCTAGGCAATTACCCTGAAGCACTTTACCAGAAATATTGTTACTCATTTCGTCTTTTATGTACAGTATACGAAAATACTTGACCTTTGAATAACATTGATTCTGCTGAATTGAGTCTAGGTTTCTAATTCTTACTTGGTAATATGAAGTGGGGAAAAATAAGTTAACCAAACAATTATTATGTGAAAACTAACATAATTAATTAAAAATAGTTTTACAAGGTTGCGCGGTTGAGTTAAGAATCTGCACAAACAAATACAATTATGCCCTTTTCCATTAATGTACTTATCGTCTTTGATTTTAATTATCAGTACAATAGAAGATTTTCACAACATGAGTATAGATAAATAAAAGCATCTTCATTGGATACCCAGTATATATTATTAAAATTTATAATATATTCTATGATAATGGCATTCTTTAAAATAATGTGATGCCTGGCACTGTTAACTGAAAAGAGTAAACTAAATGATGATTGTGACAACTTGAATGTCTGGCATGGGCAGTTATTGCAGATTCCTACTGATAACTGAACAGACTCGAACTGAACGTTTGAAGACTCGAATGAATAGGGGTAGGACAGGATTTTTTGCTGTCGTAATTGGCATCAAAGTCTAAATTTTACTTTCCCAAAGTCTAATCAGTAACAATCCAGGTATTCTACTGGTTGAAGGATCATCTCTTCAGGGGTCTGGTATCGAATAAAATTCAAATAAAAAGTGGCATGGAACATGGGAAAGAAGAAAAAGACTTATCATTGGCAGAAATTTTATTTCTTGAGTTTTCCGTCTTCGGTGGCAATCCAGATTTCGGTGCTTGGATAAGGATTCAGCTGGTTTTCTCCCATGCAACATCCGAATGCAAAGCAGTTATCTCTGAAAGTTGCTCTTAAAAGCAATAACCCCTTTAGCACGTTTCGTGGAGTGTGGGCCTACATAAGAAACCGTAAATTAGATTGTAAAGTTTATAATATGTTTCCCACATGGTGGAGTCATTAGGTCAATGGGAATATGCCTGCTACATATTGGAGTCAGGGAACAACATAAAAAAGAGTAAATGCCATTGTAAAGTTTGGAACATGTTTGTCCAATAATGGCCAATATAAGAAATTGTAATTATAAAGTTTGGACTATGTTTGTCACATAGTACAGTCATGAGTCAACATAAAGAATCGTAAATACCTTGTAAAATTTGCCTGTCACACATGTGCCAGCGCCATTGTAAATGTTTGCCACATAGTGAAGTCATGGGCCAACACAAGCGCAAATGTCATTGCAAAGTAAGGAAAATGTTTGTTCCATAGTAGAATCCTGGAACAACATAAGGAAGAAAAAATAAGTTAAAAAATAGAATATTTGAAAGCAAATCAGTTATCTCTGAAAATTCTACCTCAAAGTAAGGAAGCAAAACTTCAAACTTCATTACTTCAAAGTTACTTTGAAGTTGTTCTTCAGAGTAACCCTTTTAGCAAATTAATGATTGTTTGTGGAACACGCAGACTACTATGTGGGACACAAGGTATCTGCTGAACACAAAGTCATTAATGAAATTAAAATTAAAATTAATTCCATTACTTAAAAACGACTTTATTGTAATCATCGAACAGAATATATCGCAAATATTGATACACATATAATATTTGTGATAATGTCAAAAGGGCCCAAGACATCCAATGCCACTGGTTGCATGCGTATACGTAACCATATCCCATTCCACTTTTGCTTACAACAAAAAGATGCATTTTGCCAAAAAACAAATAGAACAGAAAAAAAAAAAACTAACGCTCTTCCGTGCATGTCTCTTGGCTATAATACCAGCATAGGGGAGATGGGAAGAAAAAGCAAAGAGCAGCAAAACCGTCGTCCTTTCTCCGTGGGTGGATTTTTTGAAGGCGCCATCAGCGGACCGTAATTATGGACACATACTCTGTCGACCCCACCCTACACCCTACACCCCGTCTTCGTCCCCTTCCTTCTTGCATGCCTCAGCCATTTTCTAAGAAAAATGTCTCTAACAAGCTGACGCCCGAGGAAAAGGGAGGGGGGTGGGGGTGGAGCGACAAGGAAGGTGGAACGGTTTTGGGCTAACGTTGTCATTGGTTCTGGAATTGTTTTTCTTTCTTTCTTTTCCCTTCCTCTTTTTTTTTTTTTTTTTTTTTTTTTTTTCTTTCTTTCCACCCTCTTTCCGATTTTTTTTTTCTTTCGTTCCATCCTATCCTGGCTTCTTTTCCTTTCCACCCCCCTTCATCTAACACAAACCTTTCCTTTTACCTCGTGTGTAGTTGAATTCTATCTCCCCCCTTTTTTTTGAGGGGGGAGGGGGGAGTGTTGCCACCATCGATCTGGAAAGTAAGTAAGGAAAAAAAAAAAAAAAAAAAAAAAAAAAAGAAGAGAAGGAAAAAAAAAAAAAAAAAGTGCGGGGGAGGGAGGTAAAAATGCATAATGTCGGAAGAAGCATTACGGTACGACAGTTTTCGATAGATTTCTACGGCTGGGAACGAAAATAAAATATTTCCGACGTTTTGCTTAGTGCGTGAGTTGGAGGGGGAAAAAAATGTTTAAAAAAAATTTTTTTTTTACCTTTCACACATACACATGAGAAAGTTTATTTAAACAGCCATATCAGCCCTTTTTTGGCGTTTATTTGTCGATTTTTCTTGAGATCTATGTATTTAATTTTCGCCAAGGTAAGGTAAACGATATACATTTTGCATATCTGTTTACTGAGTCATGGATTTTTGAGGTAAGAGTCGTGTGATTTGTTTATATTGGTTTGTAAGTATTTTGGAATACTTTTTTTTAAAAAAAGAAAAATTGCTCAGAATTTGATGGGAAATTTCCGTATATATATGAAGAAAAAACAAAAAAACATTATTTAAATAAGTATACATCGATATTTTTGATACTTTTTTATTATTATTAAAACCATTTCCGAATTATAAAACTTACCATATTTACTAATAAGCATCTATAATATTTTGACTTTATTTATATTACGCTTAATAATAAATATAAACAGACCATTATAGTTGTTTATATTGGTTTATAAAAAAGCAAAGTTTCTGAGAATAAAATAATAAATAGCATTTAAATAAGTGTTTAGGGATATTTTTGTATCGATTAACAGCCAATAATTATATTTCATCGATAAGGAATTTTAAAAATTCTGCAGTTATTGGTTATATTGGTTTAAACAAATGCCAAAGCTATTTATTTACCCATTTTCTACTATTTATTATTAAAACAATTTCCATACCATAAATATTTAGCATTTACTAATAAAAAATGGGCACGTAGACTTCAAAGTCACAGTTTCCTTAATTAAAAACGTGACCTTATGGCCAACTGGCTAGCTCTCTCGCCTTTGGCGCTACAGGTTATTGTGGCGGTGGCATGGATGTTGATTAGTGTTGCGGAATCCATGGTGAACTATAGGTCCCGATCTAATGAGCCCAAAGTGTGCTCAAAATGACCTTAGAGTGACAAACCAAACCTCAATAAAAATCAGAAAATGCAGTTTTAATAAAATTTTCCAACTGTTGTCATTATTAAAACTATACAAAACATTCAGAGGAACTTAACCGTTTTAGTATTATTAATTTTTCAATTATGCTATTGAGATATTTTAACTTGAAAAGTAAGGAAAGGTCTTATGCATTAAATGCATTTATTTATTTTTTTAAATTTCTTGTTTACCTTTTGAAAATACTTGCTGATAAAAAGGGTGTTTTATTTTATGTAAAACCTGTTTTTGCTTAGATAAGGTCTCTGAAATACGAATAAAAATATTAAAATGCCACGTTTTATGATAGCCTTATTTCAATATATATTTATTTATTTGTTTGAGTTTCGTCAATTTTTTTATTATTTTTTCGTATTTAAATTAAAAATGCCAGTTTATTTAATAGACTATTTTCATTTATTTCAGTGGTCTTTATTTCTTTTTGGTTTATGAAACTTTAGGTGGATATTACTTTTTTTGCATATATGACAGCTTTCATTGATTAAAGATATGAAATGACTTTAACGTTAAAATAAATGTGTCAACAAATAATTATAAGATAACGTTGAGCGAAATGATCTTTAATATTGAGATAAATGTATCAGCAAATAATTATGAGATAATGTTGAGTAAAAGGATCTTTAACGTTGAAATAAATATATCAACAAATAATTATGAGATAAAGAATTATTATGAGATAACGTTGAGCGAAATGATATTTAATATTGAGATAAATATATCAACAAATAATTACGAGATGATAAATGATTATGAGATAACGTTGAGTGAAATGATCTTTAACGTAGCGTGACATGCTAAATTTTTTTCCTCTCGGATATTCCAAAATTCTAACTTAAAAATAAATAAATAAATTAATTAAAAATAAATATAAATAAAATGAATAAAAACCTCCTTGTATCTTAATAGATCCTGTCAAACTACGATAGAATTATCACTTTGGTTATTGATGTCGGATAACGTTGGATCTTTTCAGCATATTTAAAATAAATCATAATTTACTAAATAACATACATTTCTTATATTTGATTGTTTGAACTGAAGCAATAATTTGTTTCCTTTCGTTACCACCATCACCATAATTTGCACCCTAATTTGTTTCCTTTCGTTAAAGAACAACAGTTACATTTTTATAATTTTATTGAATAATTACATCATATTTCAATTCTAAAAAAAAAAGAGCACAGGAATTAATTGCTATGCTTCTTGCAATGGCCCAAGCAACTAGCTAGTTTGGCTTTCGAATTAAATTTAAAGCAACAAGATTTGATTTGGTTTGCCGCTCTACAGTTATTTTTATGCACACGTTAGGCTAATTAGACAGGGAACTTCAGTTCAATGTGAATTCCGAACCACTCACAAGCATCCATGCCACCTCGAGGATTCGAACCGGAAACCTGGATAGCAAAGGTCAGAATGCTAGCCAATTGGCCATCACGCTTTCAAGCAACAAGAAGCTTCGTTGTCAATAGTATGGGTGAACACGATAAATCTGTAATTAAACTCTCCAAATAGCTCCATTTTATATAGTGTAGAAGGCCCTTGGAACGCAGAATTTTATACATGCCTATGATTCTAGTGGCGAAATCAAAGATTAAAATGCGTGGCATATAAAAAAAAACATAAATTTTTTATTATTATTATTATTATTATTTTTTTAACAACTTAAAATTTATACCCGAAAAATTGTTGTTATATTCCTAAGTTCCTTTTCTTTATTTTATATACAAGCAAAAATGACGAAATCGTTATATTTACTTTATTTTATAGGCTTCAATTTTCATAGCAAAATTGCGGCGGAATAAGTAATAATAGTAATAAATAATAAGTTCATTAAATTATATCGTTTCAGGTTTGGATCTATTGCATTTATATATGGTTGTCCATTTTTTGCATTTAATTACAAGCCTGAATATTCATTAAAATTTAAAATATTTCTGTTATTGGAATTTTGTGGAATCTTCATAATGAATGTCAATTTGAAGGATTGTAACAGCTAACTTATTCTTTCTCTATATGCATATATATAATAGTGTGGCTACATTTCATATTGAATATCTTATCTTAAAATGTTTTCTTCATTTCCTATTATTATTATTATTTTCGTTTCTCGTAACAAAATTTACAAATGTAAAATCGTTTATGATGTTCGAACACTGAATCACTCCTAATTGCTAATAAATAAATAATATATTGTTCACCTAAATTTTTAGAGTTGCAACTTGATATTATCTTCGGAATGCTTATTCATATGACTCTAGTTTTTCAATGCAATGAATTTTTAATAAATTGAATTTCATTTTTAAAGAAATGCATTTTTTTTAATAAATTGAATTTCATTTTTAAAGAAATGCATTTTTTTTTAATAAATTGAATTTCATTTTTAAAGAAATGCATTTTTTTTTTAAATAACTACAAATAAAGATTTTTTTCCCTAGAAATTTCTAAGTGAATAAATAATTAGGAAAGCACAGTTAATTACGAATAGCACACAAAAAAACAAGGCAAGATAATTATTTGTTCCTGAAATTGCTTATTTCATAACTAATGATGTGTAAGTTTTACCTTTTTTTAATCGCTATTGAAATATTTTGATTATATACCGTTAAATAAATAACTCATTATTTAACAATATATAACGTTCTCACTAAACAAAGAACTTATTATTTATATTGCCTTAAATAATATTAAATATTATCGTATAACATTAAAATTACTTCCTAATATGAAAATATCAAGAAAGTGGGAAACAAAAAATATTTATTATTATTTTATTGATTTTGATATAAAATTCTTTCAAGCTCCGTTTTTCTCTACCTGAAAAAAAATATTTTGTTTTGAAATAAAAATTTATCGTTTCCAAAAAATTTAATAAAGGACTTTTTACAATAGAAAATTTTTAAAATATTCAACTGTTTATTATATTACTGCTTATTCAATTTCCAAATAGAGTATTTTCTTTGTGTATAATTAAAGTAATGGTCTTATTATTTTGAATATTTTATTTCCTTCCAAATTTTTTTCAAAGGATACAGGAAAAAAAATTTTTAATACTAAAAGAAAATCAATATTTTAAAGAAAACAAATTAGAAATAAATTTTTTGAAAGTTGGACATATGATAAATATATTTACATGTTATGTAAGCATTACTCTAATAATATTTAATTTTTGTTTATTTCGATAGCTATTCCTTCTTTAGAGAGCAATTTCAACGTGGATACTAAAAAAACAACTAAATCTAATTTCAAAACTTAATGGCATTACAGCTCAAACTATAAATAAAAGCCATAATAGTCTGAAGTTAATTTACTAAATTAAGGCGCGTTTATATATTTTGTTTATGTTGTTGTTTTGCGGAAAATGCTAATTTTCCTAAAAAGAAAATAAATAATATATTATCATTTATAAGAAAAAAAAATTTTGTATTCTATTAATATAACACTTTAGACAAGAAAACACATATAAAATATTCATTTGGTCTGTTTATTTTTAATATTTAATTTCCTCCAATTTTTTTTTCAAATGATACAGAAAAAAAAATTTTTTTTTTTAATGCTTTAAACAAATCAATATTAAAAAAAAAAAAATTAGAAATAGTTTTTGTTTCTGTAGTTTGTGTAAATTCTTTTCCATCTTGATATTATTTTTAAATTCGAAATAATGTTTTGTCTTTGTTATTCGCAATTAAAAGCACACTGCGTTTAAAAAATCAAAATGCAATTTTAATTAAAATTTATATAATATTTATCTAAATATATGATCAAATATTTACTAAAATGATTTTTTTTCTGTGATATTTTCCTATCTAATAAAATTTATACTATAACTGAAATATTAAATCACTTAACAATATTTTAAAATTGAAAACTCCCGAAATTAATTATTCGAAAGCATTTTATTAAATTCAGGAAAGGGATAGATGCAGAAACACGATCACTATACTAAATTTAGAAACATACTTATTTACATAGTTAGAAAAAAAAATACTGCCATCAGCAACAAATATTATTAGAAAACAAATTAAAACCGTTTTGCAATTGAATCAACTAAAAGTAACCATTTTGAATTATATTTTCTGGAAAATTTTATATCTTTGAAAACTAAAAGTAATTTTTACATAGAACTTTAAGATTTAAAAAAAAATTATGTTTTAATATATGGAAAATTTCTTAAGATATAAATATTTATAAAACTTAGCATATTATTTTTTTTTCTTGCTGTTTCGATGTGTCTGAATTAGAATTTTTGTGAAGCATAAAATAAAGTAAATTAATGCCATTTTAAACTCATAGGAGCAGGACATTTTTTACTGCTTGTATTTGAAATGAAATTTTTAAAAGTTTTAATTCAGGGTCAAAATGAATCATTCTCACGTATATATAAAAAAAAATTGTTTTAAAACGAGCAAATTTTGAAAATATTTTTATACATGCCATTCTAATGGTAAATAATGGTATTTATTGAATGACTAATTTTTATATATATATTTGTATTCAAAATATGGTCAAATATTAAAAATACCATGTTTTTAATACGTAATCGGCACCCTTAATATTTAGTATGTCTTCTTTGCTTTCTGCATTTAATTTACATTAGGATAGTGAATCAGTTTTAAAATTTTTTAAATAAAAAATTTAAAACTGAAATATTTAACAGCAAAAATGTATTTTATTTTTGATACCCATCTTTTAGATTACTTATTATTTGATTTATTTAAGAAAACGTTTAATGCGCAATACATTTGGAATCTATAAAATGCTTTATTTCAATTTCATGTATTGCAGTTTCTTTAGATTTCAGAAATTTATGAATTAAGTGTACCAACTAAGGAGTTTGTAAACCGTAAAGTTTACCAACTCCTTCATAGAAAAAACTTAATTAAAAATATAAAATGCAATTGCTGTACAAATATATGTGTTATTTCCATGTGAAGTCATTTCGTATAAATTTCGAAGAAAACATTAGATTTTTCTTGTTTTGTTCACACACACATTAAATTACGCAAGTAAACATTAGATTTTCTGTTTTGTTTAATTTCACTATAAAATAAAAACCATATTACTAAAAAATAATCATTTTTTAGAAATTTGATTTGCATAAAAGTTTGTCTGTTAAAATAGAGTCATTCCATTTCAAATACCGATAATGCAAAATTATTTTTTCTTCTTATGTATTATTGTCAAGGTTTTTAATTGTGAAAATTTAGCGATTAAATGTTTTAATTCTTACGAAAACAAGAAAAATGATCTTAAAATAATGTACATTCTTGCTAACTTTTTGATTTCTCATTAAGGTTTGTTCATTAGTTCAATTTGTGATAAGCAATATTTTAAAATTACCTTTTTTGAAATCATATTCCTTAACACAAAAATTTAAAAAAAGTAATCAACCAAACATATATTTATGCATTCCCATCAAATTAAAAAACTTGCTACTTTTTTTTTAAGTGTATATATATATATATATACACTTTTATTTTAAGTGTGTGTGTATATATATACACTTAAAAAAAAAAGCAAGTTTTTTAATTTGATGGGAATGCATAAATATATGTTTAGTGGATTACTTTTTAAATTTTTGTGTTAAGGAATATGATTTCAAATAAGCGCATATATATATATCGCAAAAGCGCATATATATGTATATATATATATATATATATATATATGCGCTTTTGTTTTTGCACAAGAAAGAAATTAGAAAACAGGACTCGAATCAAATTTAGAAAGGAATAAATACAATACTGCTCACAAACATTCTCTTTATCTGTACAGTTTTGCACAATTACAACGGAAAGCAGCTTACCATTCGCTGCTCGGTGTTAAATTTCCTGTACAAATTCCAACAATTTATTTACAAACTACAAAGTTTTACGATTTACAGCATTTGGCTAAAAACAACCCGCAAATAAAAAAAAATTGGTGCAAAGTTTTTCTTTCATATAATTATTTAGTCCAGAATATTTCTACATATTAGTTTATTTCAATTGATAAGAAAAATATTTATGTAAGTAATTTTAATACTGTTGAGCTAAACTTTTTTCATATTTGATAATTTAAAAAAAAAATCTTATTCAACCGATATAAAATTTAAAAAACAAATATCTCAACAATTTCTCAAAAATCAACAAGTAAACATTAAATCACAACATTTTGCGGTTTTTAATCATTCAGTGTCAATGAAATCAGCTGGCTGCCACAGCCTAGATATATCTGATTTGCATGATTTATAATGATTTCTAACAGGTAATAAAATTTCCTGTCCTTCCAAACTTTTTCATGTGGATTTATTGTTTTTAAAAAATTAACAATCTAATATTTATATTTAGTATAGAAATTTTAATGGAGTTAATAAAGCAATTTACGTCTTTCTTTAAAAAAGATTTTAATTACAAAACCAAGACTGTAATTGTGATTTCTTCGGGAAATTTTTTATTAAAATTGAGGTCTTAAAATTTCTAAAACAATAACCTTCCCTTGAAATTCACATTAAACACGCTTTGGAATTTAAAAAAAAAGACGATTCTGATATTTAATCTTAAAAGCAGGTGTTTTTAGCCACAAAAGTTTTCTAAAAAAATGATGTCTTTATAAACACTTATCAGCTTAATTGATAATATTCTGGACTACAATAATCGTTGGCTATGTTCAAAAAATTAAAATCATTTGTGCCACAGGTAGTATTCGTTGGATAGCAGTCAGATTCGTTGAAGCAATTATAACTGAAGTCATCAGTCTGATTGTTGAACCTTTCTTGAGGTTCAACGAAGTCTGGAATGGTGGCACTTTCTTGAACTGTGTTCGGAAGTTCGTAATATCCAGAGTCCTGCGAAAGGTTCGTTTTGGGCTGAGGGGAGACATACGGATGGCTGGATTCTTCAGTGTTTGCACTGTTCATGTCGTAAAACATTCCATGCATGTCTTGTTGCTGTGGCATCACGACACTGCCATCGTTGTATCCTTCGTTACGGTAAGCAGGATAGCAATAGCCATTGGTACCAACATTGTTCCGGACTTGGTTACCCATGGGCACATTATTCATGTAATTGTTATTCATGCCCATATTTTGCTGCTGTTGTTGAGGGTATCCTTCATACCCTCTTGTTTGACCATAGTCTGTCACATTGTAAGCAGTGGTGTTTGCCTCAGTACCATAGGTGTAGCTGTTTTGATGATTATGCGGTTGCACAGAATTCCTTTGAGGATAATGTTGATGTTGCGCCATCATGGACTGATCCTGAGGAAGCTGAGAATTGCGTTGCTGTTGAACACTGTATAAATTGTTCGGATGAGTATTGCAGGTATTTGGAAGGTGTTGAGGAGGAGGATTCGAAGTCTGTCGAACATTCGTTTGTCCCGAAGTGGGATAATAAGGCATGTTGTTCTGATGTTGACTTTTGTATGATCTCTGCTGGATGTGAGAACTGTAGGAGGAACTGTCTATAGGTTGGTTTTGCATCGTTTGTGAAAGATGGTTTGGTGGTGGAGGTGTACGATAACAAAATGTCGGTCCATTATGCGGGGAAGTGGCTACAGGACCTGTAGGGGTGTAAGCACCAATACCTGGATCTGGTGGATATGGTCCAGGATACATCCTAGGCCTCTGTTGAGTGGGAGACGGAGTTAATTGATTACTTGTGCAATTCTCTTGTGAAATCGTGGAATAAGGAACACTGGAGGTTTTTGTGAGAGCAGTGGTCGGAAATATAACTGGGTTAACTGGCACTCTGGTATCCAGCGTCCTTTGGGGAGGCAGTTTAGCAGAAACAACTTCTGTGGAATTGGCATTGAATCCGCAAAGAACTCGGGTGACAGGCGTTTGAGGCGACATGCTATCACAAACAGTACTATGAGTCATGGACACATTCATGGTGTTTGCCGCAGGGGGCAAATGGTTTTCATCCATGGACAAACTATTGCCGTCACACTGTTGCTTGTTGGGAGTTGATCTCCTTTCTAGAGACAAGGTAGAAGGGGACACAGATGGACATATAGCGACACTGGCGAGAACTGAAGGCGACTTGAGAGAAGTCAATGGCGGTTCACCATCTTGCCCAATTGCATCAGATTTAGCCGGCGATGGTGCACAGCATGATTCACCAGCATCACTGTCCAAATTAAGGATGTCTTTCGATGTATTGGAATTCTCGGGTGTTCGCGAAATCATTCCGTGATCACTGTCCAGATCCGGTTCGTTGCTGTCGCCTCCAGTAGCTATGTCACTACCGCTGTCCAAATTCCTATCGAGTCCATCTTTGTCTTCTTCGCCTTTTGGAACTAATGTCTGGCGCTTGTGTTTCATTCGTCTGTTTTGGAACCATACTTTGACTTGGCGTTCGGTGAGGTCTAAGGAAGCAGCAATTTCAATCCTTCTAGGACGACACAGGTATTTATTGAAATGGAATTCTTTCTCCAGTTCCAAGAGCTGAGTATTTGTGTAGGCTGTCCTCAACCTGCGAGGCATACCATTGTCAGTAGTTTCTGAAAGAAAATTGGAATGGTTTTAGAATACTAAAAAAAAATATGTCTTTTTCATTTAAAGTAATATTAAAATTAAAGTTCAGATCCATTTTTTTAAACAATATGAGGCATAAAGTATTCAACTAAAATAAATGAGAAGAAATATTTCAAATCAATTTCTTCGAAAATATTGAAATTCACAAAAGAAAGAAAAAATTTATTGAAGTTTTAATAAAGGCAATACTTTTTCGAAAAATATTAATGCAAACTATGTTTTTTTTTTTTTTTTTGTCCGATTTCAATGATTCCATTGTGTCAAAATGGTAACCAACAATAAATGTATGCAATCTTGCTTATTGTTGATTGCCATTTATTTTATTAATCTTATTTATTTATCTCAATTCACCGAACAAAAATATGGAAAATTATTTTGACCATTTGACAGTGTTCTTATAATATATTCTTTTTATTTTTGGGAATCAAAATGGTTAAATTAATTTTACTTTATGGGGGAAAATGTGGGCCTAAAGAACACATTTAAATTAAATTGGAGGAAATATAATCACTCTTTAGTAGTGTAACTCAAAATGTTTATACTAGTGCCTCTTTTAATCTTTTGCATCATTATTCGTTATATTTTTAATTAACAAAGTATGGATGGCAGTGTTTATTTTATTTTAAACTAAAATTTAAAATATTGAGATTACTTTTCCAATAAGTTATATCAGAATGTAGCGATATAGTAATTATTACAATATTAATAAATATTTAATTTCATGTCGCAATAAATTACTGTCAATTAACAATGAGATTACCAGCCTGTTTTAGGATTATTTTTCATATATATGGTATAGATGTCTACTAGGTTTTAAAGAAGTATTTGGTTTTGACCTACGATTTGATGATAGCCTAAATAATAATAATAATAATAATATTAATAAAAAGATGGATGCATAAATGTGTTGATATGAAATGAATCAGGATTTTTAAGTTTAATTTTACGATAAAACATTAAACAACTTAATTATTACAGCTTTGAAATACAGAATAATTAATGTGTATTAATTGAAAAGCTCTTCCATTTTAATTTCGTTTTACCTAATGTGATTTAATTTTTATGTATTGGAAGCATGCATCGCTCTACAGTATTAGAACCACAGCTTTGGCAGATTACAATGGCCTGATGGCCAATTGGCTACCTCTTTGGACCATTGGGTTCAGATTCGAATCCTGGTTGTGACATGATATTTGTTAGTGGTTCGGAATCCACTTTAAACTGTAGGTCTCTGTCTAATCAGCCTAAAGTGTGCACAAAATGACCGTAGAACGACAAACCGAACCTTGGCAGATTAAAAAAATCTTCTTTGCTCTTACGATTGGTTATCATTGGCAATTCCCAATTGCAAGTAATACATGAGTAAAACACACACACAAAAAAAAGCTTCACTATCTTAATGCCCATGCTTTGAAATTTGCCCATTCTAATCACATACCATCATGCCAAACAATATACTAATCAATCATGTCAGAAATAAAAAGAAATACTCGCATTCAAAAATAATTTTTTTTAATAACCAATCCGATGAAAGCGATTTCATTAATTCAATGATACAATGTTTCAAATTAACATACAATGCGCAACATTATCTGATACAATAGAACAAAATAAAATAAAGAACGTAGTTCAAAGACAGACGAGAAAATAATTTCGGTGGTTCCCAGTCTAATGACCTTCCCTTCCTTTCGTCTCTAGTGGAGTAATAATAGTTATTTTAAGCAATTTATATTTACGGCTACTTCCAGGGGATATGGACCAAGGTCAGTCCAGGGACCAATACCAACTGCAATGCGGTAAGCACAAATTAATGACAGTCTTCGGACCACCCTGCATATTTGCGAACTGTGAGATAGTAATTTGGCAAATTCAAATAATGTGTCTAACATACCGTAGTCTTGTTTTTTGTCTACTTTGTCTTATTTAAATGTTGTTTATTAAATTCTGTCACTTAATTCGTATTTTAAGATTCTTCTCTGTGTTGTTATCGTTGTTTGATTTAAATCAGTTTTATAGAAATACCAAAAAATGTTTCGACTTAAATAATGCGTAAGAAAACCTTTTTTAGTAATACTCTAGACAAATAGTTTAATAAAGATACTAAAAAAAGTAAATAAAAAAAAAAGCTGCAGTTGAATTTTTTTTTAATTTACTGCAGCTGTATTTTTAATTAGCTGAATTTTTAATTTAATACAGTTAAAAATATAAAAATACAAAAGTGAAGTTTAACTTTTAATATCTTACTTTTTTAAGATTTAAAAAATAATAGAAGTTTAGGAATCTATTTGAAAATAAAAATATAGTTATTACAATTTTAATATAAAATAGGTAGCTAACAGAAATGTGTAAGTTCATTGTTAAATGCATTATCCGAAGATTTAAATTTTGTAGGAATATATATTATATCTTTGATAGTGTAATAAAAAAAAAAGTTCTGTGAAAGCTCTATTACACTTTATAGTCACTTTTGCAATGGGGAAAAATTAGCATTAAAATTTACGCGTTTCTTTTTAAATCTCCAATTTTTAAAATATAACTTAGTTCCATTATTTTAATTTTAATTGTAGGTATTATTTATTTTATTTTATTACTTATCAAATGTTTTCATTCAAATCCATGATAGAAACAGACGCAGTCAAATATTTGAATAAGGAAGCATCACAACACGTTATGATTCCTTAATTATATAATCATAAATATACATTCAATACAATCTACAATCCAAAATATTAAAAAAAATATATATAAAAAAATAACGACTGTAAAAAAAAATTGTCAAATTCATGAAAAGATATATATATATTTTTTTATAATGGTTTTGTGGTTTTAGATCCCACTTTTAAATATTCTTCTTAATCATTAAAAGCTCTTCTTAATCATTCAAAAATTAAGAAAAAAAACCTATATTTTTATATTCAGAATTATTATTAAAAAAATTTGTTCTGTTGCATCTACACTTTATCGTACATCTTGTTACACTATAGTATATCCAGGGGGGGAAAAATATATATTTTATTTATTTATTTTTAAAAATTTGTCGAAGTTATACTTAAACTGAATATGTTGTTGTTTCTTATCCCACTTGTCTGGCCAAGCCCACAAGCCCATACGTACTCATGATTGAAGGGGAAGGAAGCAGCTTCTGTTGTGATGGAGCACCCGTAGGTAGAAGCCTGACTTTTGCTCCGTGACGCTCTTACAGTCATAGAAGACCGGAACCTACGGCTTAAAGTGGATTCCGAACCACTACAAACATCCATGGCACAGCCGGGATTCGAACCCGAAACCTGTGACACCGAGCGCCAGAGCGCTAGACACTCGGCCATTCAGGTCCCAAATTTGCCAACGGCACGCGGTGTTCCCAGGTGGTCACCCACCCAAGTACTGACCGCGCCCAATGATGCTTAACTTCGGTGATCTAACGAGAACCGGTATATTCAGCATGGTACGGCCGTTGGCATAATAAATTATTCTTTGATCATTCAATCTATCATAAGCTGTGTCGTTAATAATCTTAACAAATAACAACTTACTATAATAACAACTTACGATTCTTTTGAAAATTCAATATTTATTTAATTTTTAACCAATTATGTATTATTTTCCGTAAAAAATAATAACAAATAAAGCCCACCCTTCCCATCCCTTATTTTACTCTAAAGTGGAATGTCCCTACATATTTCAGGATAGATTATAATCTCTCGATTGTAGTCTATCCTAATAAGTTTTAGAAGACACCAAAATTAGCACAAATATTAATATCTATCTATACATAAATTTTAGTGGTAATAAATATCTATATAACAGTGAATTTTAAATTGTAGAGCGGTTAGTTTGGGGAATTATACATAAAGGAAATTTTATTAACTAAATTAGCATACAGTCAGCTAAGGAGACCTTTCATTTGAATTTATTAACACCATAATTCGGATTGGAATTCAATCCATAAAAAAAGGACACAATACTGGCAATATCATTATTAGAATTTAAGGATCTCGAAGACAAGTTAGTATATCCTTATTCATAATATATCCTTATCCTTATTCATGGTGTCAACAAGGATAAATATTAGAAAATTTAGTTTCGTTAGTATCTCTAATCAAAATGTACCTCAATTACAATCACTACATGCCTTAAAAGATTGATGTTTTGCAAATACAATGGTATTCATATAAAAGCATCGGCAATTGTTGCACTGGGATAGTAGGAAAACTATTCTTAACATCAAAATATAAATAATTACAAATAAAGATAGCAATTAGATTCTGAATGCATTTTTCCTTTTTCGAAGTCAAGTAACAAACAGGCAATATAAATCCATTAAGGACCAAATATTCACAGAAGCACCTTCCCAGAATCAACGCATAATTAAGATGCGAAGTTAAACAAATTAAAGACATAGCCTATCATTACACCATATTCATACAGAAGCCAATTAAGAGAGATACGGGAATCGCATGCGGAATGATTAATTTGGACGGCACTTTATGTTCTCATTAGCATTGCGTCTGTTCCTCGTTAGCGTCGAGTACCGACTCCCTTGCAATCAATGAAAAGCGCCATCCCAACTACAAATCACAAGCGGGTGGTCGCTATCATTTATTAGCACAGAGCGAGTTCATTGATTGAAATGGGACGCTAATTGATTTCGGCACTTGCTAACATCCAATTAAGCGTGCCGAGATGTCATTTGCTCACCGCCGAACGCCAACTCTCTTTAACTTCCAATAAAATTCCAACATTGCCCCTACCATTAATAACCGTACGTCAACGAGTTCTGCCGGACCCAACCATCCCTGATTGCGTGCCAGACTTTCATCGCCGGACTCGTCTTCTTCGGCTTCTGTTATAATTGCCGAGTGGTGGTAGAAGAAGAAATAACATTAAAAAAAGAAAAAAATGGTGGCACGGGGGAGGGTGCAGCCGGTGAAAAAAAAATCGGCCTGACGAAATGGTGTTTCATGACTGACGACTATTTGAAGGAGAGCACCCAAGTGCCGAGAGACACGAATTGGAGTGATGGAGTTGTAGTGCTTGGCGAACTCATTAATTCCGGCAGACTTGTAATTCCAGGCACTTGCCACTTGATGGGCGGACTTGGGACTGTTGCTGTAACCGCCTGACAACGCGGCTGTTGTGTTTCGATCTCTGACACTTGTTTTCGCTAGGCGGCCTCTCATTCTGATATGTTACTTTTTGCCCTTTTCTTGATGAATGTAATGACGCTCAGTTCAAGTTTTTTTACACCTTCGCAACACAACGTTTGTTAATTACTATGATTTGCTCTGAATTTTTGGGCTTGGATCGCAGTCGGCATGGAACGGTGGATATAAAGTTTGTAATTAATTTTGGTGCAGGAAGGTTATTTCTTTACAAATCTGTACCTCATCAGTTTTTACAACTGCAAGTATAATGTTTCACTAAGTTTTGAGAGTTTTTTTTTTAATTCAACTATCTTGATTTTCACGTCTTGTTTTTAAAACTTGAAACAACAGAAGAAGAATGAAGAACAGTTAAAAAGCTGCATGTCTTGTTTTTTAAACACATGTCGTTGCAGCTTGATGATAACGGGTTTATAGTAAAGCAGTGACATTTTTTTAAAAGGAAGAGAATGCAAATAAATCAAATAGTACGGAATAAGTATTAAAAAATTTATAATAAGAAATTAAAATTGATGAGATTCATGTTACATTATCTTTTAAAAAGAAACTTGCTTTTAAAAATAGAGATTTTTTTCGTATTTTTTATTTAACACAAAAAGATGTTTTGAATAGTTTCCTCAAAGTCAATGAAAATAATTTAAAGAAATCTTTAAACAATGTTGCACAACTGAATTATTTAATTAAATAATATATAATAATATATATATATTATACATATGTTATATATATATATATATACAACATATTTTGCACAATTTTATAATTATTTTCCCGATATTATTGAAGCTTATATCTAGATTTGTATCATATAAAAATGAAATATATTTTTCATTTTGATAATATTTAATAGAAAAATGTTATTAATTATAAATGCCGCTAATTTTTTTATTTCTTTAATTTGAAACTCTTGAGGGTTAATTTAAATTCCAGAAAATGGATAATTTCATATCATTTTTTTCTCCTTTAGGCGTACAGCCTATATTTTTTTATTCAACATGCTAACTTTTTCTAGCTAAAAAGCTCAGTAAATTTGTCGGGAAAAAAATTCTTATACACGGCAAATAATTATTAATTCAATAAACCTTTGCTTAAAGTCATAAGGATTTCAATGGTTTATATATGGGTTTATATTTCCATGGTTGGTTACTATGGTTTACATATGGGTTTTGTTTTATTTTTGGAACAGAAGGATAATTTCTTTAGAAATCTGTATCTTATTTATTCTAACTATTGTAGTTAGTGGTTCGGAATCCTCGTTAAACTGTAGGTCCTGGTCTAATCAGCCTAAAGTGTGCTTAAAATGACAGTAGAACGACAAACCAAATGTAACTACTGTAAGTACAACTAAGTTTTGACAGTTTTTTTTTTTAATTCAACCATCCTAAAATATTTTTTAAGTCTTGTTTCTAAAACTATCCACAAGTCGTTGCAGCTTCTTTAATTGAATGAATCCTTACCCAAAAAATTATCATTGGATGCTTATATTATATATATTGAAAAAAATTTTAAAATCCGATAATTAATTGCCAATAACTTTAAAGAAAATATTAAAAATTTAATATATAACTGAACTGAAATACAGATTGCATGAATTTTCGAATTTCTATTATCGTTTGGGAAGAATGAACTCCTAGTTTTAAGATAAAACTTTTGATAAAAAGTGACCACATAACAAAGTCATATTGAAATTTTTGAGTTCCTGTTCCAAATAATAGTCCTACAAACAAGGACATACAAAGGAAAATGATGAATTAGATTCCATTACATATTTTTTTTTTCTTCTTTTTGCCTCGTTAAATGCTATCGCATTCACAAACGATCTAAAGCAACCAGATATTGAAAGTTTCTGAGGAGGCTGTTATGAAAGGTTGTCTGTGCCCCCATCTTTTCACCTTACGTTTGATGTCTTTTTCCACAAAAGGCGATTTTCTTACTTTCTGGAATAGAAAGGTGGAAATCATACTCCATCTCGCCACACTTCTTTTTTTTTTCTGCCAATAGTTCTTTTTTTTTGTTCCTTTTCCAGACCGAAACGCTGCAAGACGAACGTCAACGACCCTGGCAGAAGCCCATCTTTGGGAAGAAGAGTTCTTGGAGAGTGAAGAGAGGAAGGGTTTTTCGAGTCGATCCAGTTTGTCGATAATGGGGTGGAGCTGTGAAAAGAACAATTCTTTGTTCTTTTTTTTCTCTCTCTCTCTTTGGTTGTTTTTTTTTTGCTGCCCCTCAGAACTTTCGCATTGTGTAAGCCGCCTTTGATGATGGCTCCCAAAGTGCTATCAGCCAAACCCACCAGAACTCGAGTCTACGTCTCGAATATACACGCACAGCACATATGGAGAGAAGTTGGTTGCTTTGTGTCTGGATGGAATTCAACGCACACCAGAACGATCAAAAAAGAAGAAATTTGGGGGAGGGATGGAAAGTTGCACATATACTAGGTGTATTGCTTTTGTGCCATCGTTCGTCATTGTTGGAGGTTACAGTTAAAAAAAAAAGGGCAGTTAAGGCTGCAATTCGTATCTCGGAAGAATCTTTGGTTGGCATCTGGGTGCGTGTAGTTATGCTTTGTAAAACATGGCAAGGAAAAAAAAAAAAAAAAAGAGTGATAATGCGGGAGAAACGAGACAGGATATAAGTTATTTTAGTGCAGTTGGAAAGAGGTGGATTTGCTCGCTGTGCCAAATTGTATAAATATAATGATGGTTGGTATGAGCACTTGACAGAATGCGTCATTTTCAGAACAAATAAGTTATAGTAACATATAAAAAATATATCATCTTTCAGTTTACAAGTCAAGGAAGATAATACATTAGTACAGCAATACTCAAAGTATGTTCCGTAACAGTCGTAAAGCCAGACAAAATTTCTGTGTTATTATTTAATGTATCCACAAATTTAAAATATAATGTTTTAAATTGCATTGGAGTTTTTTTTTAACGAGTATGAGAATTTTTTTTCTGTAGTCGTTGTGATAATATTGTGACTATCTTTAAGTTGAAGATCAATATATAGAAGAGTATTTGTAGATTTCAATAAAAAAAGTTATTCTCGGTAGATTATTATTGTTAGTACTATTTTTAGTAGAAGATGGTGTGCATGAGAAGCAAATTTGCTTTATTCAAATTTTTGGTTTAAAGAAATTCTCTTATATTTTTGCAATTGAAATGTTTCAATGATTTCATCGAAAAGGATGCTTCTAAATTCGATTGTTGTTTTTCATAACATTTTACTTTTTTCTTCACTCTGTTGCATTGTCATATATTCAAAACGACATCGAGGAATAGCCGAAATGCGTATTGTAAATGTCAGTAAGTCTATTAAACTGATAAGCCTGTTGAATGTAGTACTTTTTCCAAGAACTTCTTTCCATAACTCTAACAGATATTTATGATTGCCAATTTTTCATGCTTGCGGATATTATTTAAAAACTTGCTTGCTCTTGATGCTTGTGTTTCTGCATAGCACTCCTTTGTACAAAATAAATTTCATTTTCTTTATTCATTTCATGGTATGAGGTCTGAATAAGATTAATTTGCAAACTGGGCATGGAATCTTACAATTTTATTGTTGGCTCATAGTACCACCACACAATACACGCCACATCCATACATTGTACCACAAAACTGAGCAATTTTTTTCAGTGCATCAGTGGTTTGGTTTGTCGCTATACGGTCATTTTGTGCACACTTTAGGCTAATTAGACAGGGACCTACAGTTTAACATGAAATCCGAACCACTAACAAGCATCCATGCCATCGCCAGGATTCGAACCTTAAGCCTGTGATACCAAATGGCAGAGCGCTAGCCAATCGGCCATTAGGCCACTTTATGCATTTGTGGACTTCCGTCTTCCATTTATGTTTGCTACGAATAGTCCCCCAATTAGCAATGAAGATAGGACTTTAAATGTAAATGCGCTGCATTCTCATCTAGTTAGGGATAATTCCAAAAATATCCAACCAGGTAACTCGTTTGTCGCTACTCGATACGTATTCGCGCTATCCCAATCATCATCGAATCTTCTTATTTCTGACATCAGTGACTGCTACCAGGGAATTTTAACCAGAGTTCTCCTACACACTAACTGTGCAGCGTTGCCACTAGGCTAGGAGATGGACAATCGCACACGTTGGCGGTTAAACTTTTATAATATTTGCTGACATAAGGACATTTGAAATTTAATTAAATTTTTAATTAAAAAATTTAACTTAAATATTTTAAAATTTTTCCCTGGGCATTGTTAGGAACAAATTGCTCATCACTATTTCTTAAAAATTATAAATATGGTAATATACAATTATAACCACAAATTATAACTTCAACCTCCTTGCAAGTAGATCTTTAAGGTATTATTATTGACTATGTTAAAAGTTTAAAAGGTTGAAAGACTTTACTTGTCGTTTTTTAAATACATTCTTCTCTCTTCCGACTTTTATCTTGTACGGTAAATTATCTTTTCTGTAAAAAGTCATTACAATAAAAAACAAATTCTTTATAAAACAAGAATGATTTGTTCCTTTTAAGTTCCGTGAAACTGAATCCCACAGACAAATCTTAGACATAACATATAACATCAGTAAATCGAGCATCACAAAACAAAGATATAATTATTTATTCAATTGGCGAAATATTACAAATGTTTTATTAGAATCTATCTTCCTACAGTCATTGGGAAAATAAATTTTAAATTTATCTTCCCCGTCCAAATGCACAATTGAATACAGAAATTATCCGATATAAAGCATGACGTTTATAGTATGTCTTTCATTCTGTGAGAAATGAAAAGAAAATTCACCTCTTAGAAAAATAAAATTTTAAAAATATACAACCATTGACATTTTAATATCAAATGCTGAGACAAGCATTGAAAGGAAATTAAGAAATAAGAAAGTCTAGTTTTTCAATTTCATAAAATGCAAGTATTCAATTTGTGGAAAACAAAGTTCTGAACATTCAAACAGTCGTTGGACGATACGTCCGAATGCGCAACAGAATACAGTGATTATTTGAAATATAGCATGGCGTCCATAGTATGTCTTTCCTTTTATAAAGAAAAATAAAAATTCATCTCTCAGTGAGAAAAATTTTAAAAATATATGATTATTGAAATTATAATATCAAATGCTGAGACAACAGCGTTGAAAGGAGATTAAGAAATAAAAAAAAAATTAATGTTGTTCTTCGTAGATCTCCTTATTTCCATCAAACCATTTTGTCTTTCAGATAAATGATTGTTTTACGTTTTTCTGTAAATAAATAACGTCTGCTGAATATAATATTTTATCGTGGTACGGAACCGTGGCAGAAATAAAAACTATAAACATCAAATATAAACAAAAATTTTCTTTTGAAACTCAATGGTCCTGAAAAAAATGATTGGTTAAACAATGAAGTCCATCGTTTGATGTTTAAAAAAAAAAATTTTTCAGAGAAATTATCTGATTTTATATATATATATATATAAATCAGATAATTTCTCTGAAAAATGTTCAGTTTTTTTTATATTCAGTTTATATATATATATATATATGAAACTAATCAAATGCTGTTGGAGATGAAATACTGGTTGTTTTACCAAGCAAAAATAAAAGCCACTAAAGCGTAAAAACAGTAAATAAGAATTAAAATATCTTATTTAGTTTTCATATAAAATGCGCAAAAAATTACCAGCTTTTTTTTTCCATCAAATACCATTTTGTCTGCCAAATTCAGTAAGTAAGATTTAAATATTTGATTTTTTCTTTAAATAAAAAAAAATCGTCACTTTTTTTTTTTTCTTAAGTATAATATTTTCATCGTGGTACGAAATGAAATACGGTTGCAGAAAAATAAAACTACAAACATCAAATATAAATAAAAATTTTCTTTTTCATTTTTCAATAAAATGAAAAAAATTACCAGTTAAACAATACGCTAGTCCATCGTTTGAAATGTTTAAAAAAAGTAAGTAAAAAATTTTTTTATGTTCATAAAAATTATCTGATTTTTTTTTCTTAAATCTGACCATGTATATGAAACTAATCAAATGCTGTTGCTGCTGAAGATGAAATACTGGTTGTTTTACCAAGCAAAAATAAATGTTACTTGAGGTATCAAGGCAAATAAGGTGTAAAACAGTAAATAAGAATTAAAATATTTGATTTTATTTTCATATAAAATGGGAAAAAACAATTGCCAGTCAAATTAAAACATATACTCTGTTATTAAAATTACGATAAAAGTATATTAACTATGTATTGGATGAAATCGAATAATTTCAAAGATAATTGATTTGAAGTGAAACAATATTCGAGGATATTGTATAATGCAAAGTACGTAAATTCCTATAAATTGCTTAAGTTTTTTTAGTAAATGCTTAATAAATAAAAAAAATAGAAAATATATAAATAATTCTTAAAAAAGAAACGATAATTAAAAAGGGAATAAATTTTATAACATGAAATTTATCGTTATAAGAAATTATGACTACAATATGAAATACAAAATGCATGTGTCATGCATGTAATAATTACTCAATTTAATATTTTCAAAATGCTATTTTTTTATACCAATTTATGTTAATACATTAACGATGGAATAAATGCATTCTTGTAACATAATTAGCGCATGTCTTCTGATAATTTTACTGAATGGTACTTTTGCTTCTTTATTGTGGGAAAAATTCATCCAAAATACTTTAATATTAATTTTATATTAAACAACTAAACAAATATAATCATTCCTTTAAAACAATAATTGATTCACTAAATATTAATAATTGTTAGAATCAGCCAAATCATTTCCGATTTATAATTTATGACTCGAATTCTTTATAACGACTCGTATTGTACATACTATGATTTTTACTAATGGATTTAGAAAAATATTTCAAATAAACTCAAAGAATTTTATTGAATTCATATATAAAAATTTTTTATAATGAATTATTTTTATATCTCTAAAGGTGTATTTAAGACATCCTTTCTTATATAAACAGAACTAAACAAGTACCAATACTAAAAAAAACTGTGCATTTTAATCACAAAAATGATCTATTTGTAATTTTTCTTAATGATAGAATAGCTTCTATAATATCTTCCAAGACCACTTTTTATAAGCCTCAAAGCTGAAGAAAAATTTCTCAACACTTATTTGGTATGCTACTAAACAGTAGGTGTCTTTTCTATTGGTTATGTTATTGTTACTAATTCATTCAATTTTAATTTTACCTACTTAACTAATTTAATTTAACATTAATTCATAGATTTTTGGAAAAATTAAAATAATTTTTATAAACCAGCTGTGAGTCGGATTTCTGAACAGACTCTTTCCGAAAATTCTCTTCAAAAATTCTTGTCTCCCAACTCCTAACTTCTCTGCTTGGAATTAACATATTTGAAAGATATCGGATATACGTATTATATCCATTAAATGAGGTATAAATAAAAAAATCAATTTGTTACAAAGTCTTTTTTACAAAAACCGTGAGAAATCGGCTTGAAAACAGACAAGCATAAAAAAAATCAAGAGTTATTTTGTGTCTGTGCTGAGAAGGCCACAATACATTTGTATTTTGTAGTATCTGCCATATACTAGCGTCCAATAAACGCTAGTATATGACAAACACATGTTTGAAAATATAGTCTTGCATTAATAGAATTAACAAATATTTGTTTACAGCAAGATCCAACGATCAACACAGCAATATCACAGCAATCAATTGTTTACAGCAATATCAATTCCAACGATTTTCCCGATTATTTGGAACCGGAATAATCGAAAAACTAAATGTATTGATAAATTGATCTCGCCCCTTCCCCCGAAATGATATGTCTGATTTTCAGCACATAAATTGAGATTATTACATTCAAATATCTTGATTAAAAATAATGCGCATTTAAAATTCCTTTTTTTATTATCTAAAAACCTTGCAGTATATATGTCTGCCTATTTTCTTTTTTCGGTTTTTCACAATTTTAAATTTATATTGTTTATCATTTAATGAATTATAAGATTATATGTTCGATAATGGAACTTAAATTTTCAAATTGATTATTAGTCCATTCATTTTTTTCAGTGCCATCTTAGGAAAGGGGGATTCTTCATGAATTTGATTCTAAAACAATAGATCATAGACATTAATTTAACATTAAGTTCACTTTTTACCCGCACATACGTACATCTTTCATAGCTCATTCATCACGACGCTGAAAGAAGAACTGTCAAAATATAATACCTAGTTTACATTCTAGTCAAATTTAGGTACATGCATATACAGTGGAGAAATTCCCGAAAACCCAGACTGTTCAAAGCCGTACTATGGTCAATTCAGACTTTTCGACATAGGACTATCAAGATATTCTGTATTATAAAAAACAACTGTTTGTAACAACTGTATTATAAACAACAACATTAATATTTTTTAAAAAAATCACTATATCTATGACAGACCTAGTATAAACCAGCTTATTATATCGCTTATACGTGTTCTTATATTCAGAAAAAAACTATTCTTTAAATAACGAAAAATCCTACTATGTACATGGCGGCCAATGTAGGGGAAAAAAAAAAACTTTTCTTAAACTTCAACTTTTCTTCTCCAACTACTTCCCAAAGCCAAAAACTCAGCCATCCCACTTTACTTAAAGCCAGCTATTTCTAATTTTAAAAGGCTGACAATTTATAAGAGACAACCCGATTTCTGTTTTACTTCCTCCTGGTGCTGCTGCTGCCTGCGCCATCGCAGCGTTGAAACGATAGAGAAAATTGTCGACGTGTGCTTCCACTAATCACCTCCGTGACATCCACTGACACCTGCCGCATCCCTCCCATGATCCTTCATCGCTGAAGCCAATTTGTGTCGACGTTGCCCAAAAAGAAATAAAAATCCATTCCTTCCTTCCATTCCTTTGCACCACCCTTCCCTACCACCCTCCATCCCCGAAACTTTTCATCGATGCCTCCCGATGCAAATTTCGATTGGGAGGCGGGCACATCCCAATCGATTCCTCCGGGGTAGGGTGGGCAGGGAAGCATTCTAATGACAGGGTGACAACTTGTCAACGCCAATCTAAGGTAGACAAGAAAATGTGTCGTCGGACTGCGATGTCCAGTCAGAGAAGGGAGGAGGTGGGGGAGGAAGATGCTGCATCTCTCTCGGGGGACAATTAGCGGGGGAGTCCAAGAGAGGCTTGACTTTGACGGAGATGGATGAAGGGAAGCTATGTCATGTCGCGGTTTCCACGGAGCAAGTGACAATGCCAGGACCCCGCATGCCAAGCGCCGGACTGTTGTCTCTCTCCTCGCCCTTTTTCCTCTTCTCCCGAGCTTCCCCGGATGAATGGGCCTTGTACCGGAGACCTCGTGGTACAATGGACAAGCTAATTAAAGGTGCTGAGTAACGGTGGAGGCAGCCCCTCTATCTCTGCCTCATATCACCTGCTCTCTCTCCCTACCTTCCCCTTCGATATGGAACACACTGTCTGTTTTGGATGATGCGTTTTTCTGGGTGGCGATGAGCGATTCGAATCATTTCGATTATTTGCAACATCCGAATCAAATATTGCTACAGAAATACTCACAGTAGCTTAATGGTGAGTGACTCGAATCATTTCGATTTTTTGCAAAATCCGAATAAAATATTCGTACAAAAATATTCACAGTAGCATAATGACGAATGATTCCAATCATTTCAATTATTTGAACATCCGAATAAAATATTCGCACAAAAATATTCACAGTAATAAAATATTCGCACAATATCCCAATAAAATATTCGTACAAAAATGTTCACAGTAGCATAATGCTGAATGATTCGAATCATATCAATATTTGCAATATCCCAATAAAATATTGAGACAAAAATATTCACAGTAGCATAATGCTGAATGATTCAAATTATTTCAATTATTTGCAACATCCGAATAAGATATTCGTACAAAAATATTCGCAGTAGCTTAATGATGAATGATTCGAATCAGTTCAATTAATAAGATATTCGAACAAAAATATTCACAGTAGCTTAATGATGAATGATTCGAATCATTTCGATTATTCGCAACATCCGAATAAAATATTCATACAAAAATATTCACAGGAGCTTAATGAGGAATGAACGAATCATTTCGATAATTCTCAACATCCGAATAAAATATTTGTACAAAAATTTTCACAGTAGCATATTGACGAATGATTCGAATCATGTCGATTATTTGCAACATCCTAATAAAAAATTCGTACAAAAATATTCACAGTAGCATAACGATGAATGACTCGAATTATTAAATGACTAATGAATGAATTATGAATAATTCATTTATTAGTACTATTCTAAGAAATAATTAGACATATTCGTATTAAAAAATTTATAAATATTACCGATTCAAACAATTTCGATTGTTCGTATCATTGGAATAGGTGTTTATACATAAAACACAAGTATAAAGTGTAAACTGCTAACTCGAACGCATCGTCATTAAGACGATATATTTACGATTGCATTCAATAAATTACTAATACTAGTTTCCTGAATAAGCATTTTACATCATATGAAAAAAATAAATAAATGAAAATATTCCTTTAAAATTGTCAAAAGTATCATTTGTTTACTTGAAAATCTACCTTCATCCAGTATTTCCAATTCCATTCGGTAATTACTGAGGCGAATCTTCTAAAAAGGTGTGATTCGTATCATTTGTAGGAATTATGATTTGACCCATTCATATATAAATTTTAATAAATACTTGTTCAGTCTTCTTTTCTTTAAGGATATAGGTTACATTTATTCCTAATTTTCTGCTTAGTTTGTATTGTTACGTATCAAAATTTAAAAAAAAAACACAATTGTGAAACTACTCAGTTACTACTGCTTTCAATAGAATTTAGTTTTCAAGTTGGAAAATGTTCAAAAATTTTTATGTAAACTTATTTTAATTCTTTTAGATGTCTTCCAATCAGTAATTCAATACATGCCACAACTTCCCAGCACAACAAAACCCAACAAAATAATAGGCAATTTGTACCACATTGCTATCAAATCCACACGATTCATACAAATACTAATGAATGTCATTCGCTATCAAATCTATTATATACATTTTCGTTTAATAAGCTACTGGAGCGAATCTTTTTTTCAATGGAGGATTCGTATTGATGGTGAAATGATTCATAACATTTGTTACATATTATATAGATTAGAATCAACTACACAGCTTTGACATTAAAATTTTAATTTTAATTCATTATAGAAGAAAAACAAATCAAGACTAATCACATAGAATACAATAAAAATTAACTTCTTCATAACGTTTCTATAATTTTAAGGATAATAAAATTTAAATCTGTGCTTTAAAATTTCTTTCAGTATTATTTAGGAATACAGAAACATTCTCCTCCATCTCTGATAATGGTGATCAAAAAAATATTTTTTTTAAATCGAACTATATACTTTTTTTTTTTCTTAGAATGATCATATAGCTGCACTGCTTTTTCAATGAAAAATACATTTATTGAGATTTGGTTTGATTTGTCACTCTACAGTCATTTTGTGCAGACGAGGGCTAAACAGATCGAGACCTACAGTTTAAAGTTTATTCCAAATTACTAGCAAGCATTCATGCCACCGCCAGGATTCGAAGGCTGTTGTACCAAAGGCTAGAGCGTAAAATAAGATAGAATAAGTTACTTAAATTGATGATTTCATACTTCACTATTCCGTATAAAAAATATTTACTATTACTGTACTATTTAAACTATAGTAATAGTAATAATAAATAGCAGATGTTTATAGGTAGTAATAATAACTTTCATTCGCTAGATGGAAACGAAATTCTATGAAAGAAAATAAGTTATAAATCAGTTCTCTTTTTGAATGGGACTAAGTTGTATACGACATGTTTCAGCGTGTTGGAGCCAAACATTCTTACTTTTAATTATTTATTGTTACTCTACATAATAATTTTATGTAGAGTAATAATTTATAATTTTTTTATTATTCTGTACAGAAAATTTCAATTATAAAAGTGATCAAAACATTTTTTTAATAAAATATTAACAATTTAATTAAATCTATTAAAATTACTTTTTCTTATCTAACTAATCATTAATAAAATCTTTCATAGCATGTTTATTGTTTAAAATTATCAAAACAAAACTTCAATAAAGATACACAATGAATCAAAAATGTTAATTTTTCTGTCTCATTTTGCTTTTTACAGAAAATAATTTAAAACATCTACAAAGAAGAAATTATTCTTGCGTCAAATGATTGTTAATGCTTATATCAGCAATATAACATTGTTAAGAACAAAAACATGTTTGAAAAAAAATTCTAAAATGGTTCAAAGAATAATGGAAAAACAATCATTTTGTACTCTACACATCCGAACTCAACAGTACGTCCATTATGCATTGCTATATTTTGCTCCAACTCCCTGAAACGAACTGTATACAACTTAGATAGCTTTGTTAATCTGCTTTATTTTGCTCCAACTCCCTGAAACGAACTATATATGACTTAACACTACATTTTAAGAAGTTCGAATAAAAAACTATTGCTATTATTCTTATTATTGCTGTGTACAGAATTTACTGTTACTCAGCACACATGGCAATTTATTATTACTCTACACAGATATTTTAAAATTCAGTCATAAAAGGACCAATATTTACAAATCAATCAAATCATTTAAATTGTGCAGTTTGTCTATCTAACGATACTCCCATTACAAAATTAAAAAAAAAAAAAAAAAAAAGCATGGATGGTTAAACAATAATTTCTATGTAATTTAGATTTGGTATTATGAATGACCTTCTGATCATGGTCATGTTTCGAATATACTGTAGTTTCTTTTCCAAAAACAACATCAATTGATAAGTGGAAAGAATGAATGATGATGATGATGATTAATAAGCAGTGAAGGAATTAAAAATTCTCAAACATTTTTATAAAATTGTCAAGGCACGAGGTCCAAACACGAAACTTCAAAAGTTACCAATTTTTTTTTTATTTGTTTTGTTTTAAAAATGTGTCCTATATTCCGATAAATAAAGCTTAAGCGTTTTGTTAAAATATTGATAAGCATTAAAAACAAATGGAAGGATGATTTTACAAAGGTATAATACAATAAAAATATATATGTTTATTCGGTTCAAAGCTATCAATATTCCAAATTAATAACAAAGCTATAATTGTAATAACTAATTCATGGATGGATGTTAATTTTGCTACAGATTTGTAGCTGAAATTAATGGTTTATATATTAGTTATTATAGTCTTCAACAAGCTTTCTTCAGATAAATATTGTAGCCTGATGCCAATTTGGCTAGTGCTCTGACATTTGGTACGATAGGCTTCAGATTCGAATGGATGGCATGGATATTTGTTAGCGGGTTCGGAGTCCACGTTAAATCATAGGACCTGGTCTAATTAGTCCAAAGTGTGCACAAAATGATCGTAGAGCGACAAACCAATCAAATAAACGAATGCATTTGTAAATGTGGTATTTTTATTTATTTATTTTTTATTTTTTTTTTTTCGTTTTTTATCCGATTTCTTAGAATCCGCGATAGAATCTTGGTGGGCATCTGTTCACGGCATGTCCTAGTTACATTCTTATAAGAATGTTAATATTAATTTTTATTGATAAACTATTTAAATACTAATAAACACAATATATACATATCATATAACTATAAATTTCGAATATTTATAATCTACAGTATAAGAATGTCATCAATGATCTTTTTTTAAACAAACTGCACTTAGATAGTTATTTTTAAAGCCTTATCCTGAAATACTAAATATATATTTTTAAATATGTTTTAAAAATTAATGATAAACTTTTTATGTTTGTGTTCCTCAATTCAATGGAGCATAACTACAATTAATATGTGTTTTAATAGGTGTAGTCAAGTAGTCGAAACAAAACCCATTAACAGGGAAATATTTGAGTAAGAAGTTCTATAAAAGAAAAACAAAGTATTTAAAATTATATGCTGTCTGTACCAAAAAAAATCAGCGATTCATTAAAATCATAAAAGCTTGCATATTAAAAATGTGAACTTTGTAACAATAAAAGTTGTTACCAATAGGTTACTTCTATACTTTAACAAATTGCTTTTCTTGCAAATTGAAAATATCTGTCATAATTTTATCGTAATCATCATATTTTGCCTATCACAATTTTTTTTGTCACATCACATTTGCCTGTCTTATGGGAGGATTTCTAAGGATACTGATCCCATTTGTATGTTGTACGGGAGAAAATACGGCAAATTCCCACCAGGCAGCGATGCGAGATGCATTATAAGCATTGTCACAATCGCCATTGAATCCCCTCGTTCCTAAAAGCAGTGACTACAAAAATACCACAAGCGGAATCGAATCTCCTCCTTTTTGCAAGCTAACTGCATCCATTGCTACTTGGCCACGCTGCAGCATTATTTTTTCCCTATACAAATTATGAAGAGAAGCATAAAATTCTAAAGAAATTCTTTCCAAAACTTAATTATTTTTAATGTAACCCTATTTCAGAAAATGGCAATAATTATAGCTTTTACAAATAAATGCAGTATGGAAATATGAGCTACAAATTCTTTAAAATCTTCAAATGACATTGAATTGGAGATATTATGATTTACAATTTTTTCCCGTTAATACACTAACATTGTAATGAAAGAATTTCTTCTTTTTCTTCAATTTTGCAACAGTCCCATTGTGGGCCAAGGCTTTCTACCTACTGGCAGATTCAAACATGAGATGTTTTCTTTTTACGGGGGTAGGGTTTTCAGCCCTATGTCCAATGCTCTATGCCCACTACAAACGATGGTACCGTCGGGACTCATGGTGTAAGGTGCTAGTCACTCGACCATCAGGCTCCAAAGGAGATAACTAAAGAGCATTAAAAATATACCAGTATTTGTCGAATAAGAAAAATAAACTATAACGAGAAAACTTGCGAATTTAAAAAAATATTTTGTTGACTACAATCTTTATATCGCTTTAAAATAAAGAGAATTACTTTACGATTGGAATATTTAGGGATAATTGCATGGGTTTTCTCTTGATTTCTTGCTATCAGAAGAAATAATTTCCGGAATAAATTGAAAAACTTAAAAAATCTGAAACTTATGTATGATATAATATATGGTAAATAGAAAAGTTTAAAACATGCGAGGTTTATTATATTTATTATCAAATTAAGAAAACGTTTTACATCAGGTCATTAAAATATAAAGCTCAATAATTTTTGATTCATTTAATTTTGTGAGCTGATAAAAAAATGTGAACCATTGTTTAATGTATTTAACGAATCTTAACCTTTCCAATAGACGGTTTGATGGGCAATTGACTAGCGCTGACCGTTGGTACCACAGGCTTCAGGTTCAAATCCAGGCAGTGGTATGTATGTTTATTAGTGATTCGGAATCCATGTTAAACTGCAAGTCCAGTCTAGTTAACCCAAAGCAGAAAATGGCCGTACAGCGACAAATCAAACCTTTCTAATAGTCATATTAAATTCCAAGTTTTTAAAAATATTAATAAGAAGGAAAATTGGCACAGTAAGCTTTTTAATGTGCCAAGGTGAACAAGAACTGGCAATTAAATAAATCAAAATAACCTATTCATAAATATATTTTCTAATATGCTTAGTGTTTTCTATGATCCATAAAAACAATAAAATGCAGAAAAGGAAATATGAGCTACAATTTCTTTAAAATCTTCACTGATATTGAATTAGAGCAATCTCGGTATTATGATTATGAATTGCAATTTTTACACATTAAGGTACTAACATTGCAATTTAAGGACAGAACTAGGGAGCATTAAAAATATACCAGTATATGTCCAATAAGAAAAGTAAACAATTACGAAAAAACTTTAATAAATTAAAAAAATATATATTCAAGATTAATAGATATAACCAATATTTACAAGATTCATTAAATTGCATAATAAAAATTTAAAGGACAAGTACTATTTAAAAAAAATAACCATAAATTTTGCAAATTAGAATTCAGAATTATTAGTGAAAAATTAGTGACCGACACATTATATTATCTTAAGCAATCTGTCCTTCATATTTCAAATGAAGGGTATCATATTTAGAAAAAAACAATTTACTATCAACATGTTATCATGTATGAACTAAATAAATGAAAAAACTAAATAAGCCACTAAAACCAAAATATACGACCAAAATAAGAAAATCACATCAAAATAGAAAAAATCTCAACTATTTAATAAATAAACAAAATATATTGAAGAAAACTTCAAAAAAAAACAGTCAAACCAACAGCATCAGCGAATGTGGTTTCAATATTTCATATGCATTTCATGGTGTTGGTGCCAGCAAAAATATGTTCAATGTTAAAATGACATCTGTATGAACAAGGCTCATTAAGAAAAACAACATAGTTATGCCTATCATCTATTTTCATCAGAATCATCAGAAACAACACAAAATAAAAAAAAAAGGACCTCAGAAAGCAATTACGGAAAATAAGCAAAAGAAACAAATTTTCGTTTCCGTTCAAAAATAAATAAATAAATAAAATCCAGAGAACAGTTAATATTTCATCCTTCAGTCACCGCGTTTTTACAGCAGACATGCGATAAAATGACGCAGTTTTGAAACAGAATATCACCAACGGCAGAAGACAAACATGTCTCTTCGCAAGTGTGATAAGCTCACACATAAATTGAGGTTTATTTTTGGACGTGGTTTCATAAGACTTTGAATCTTTTCACAAACAGATGGAAATTCTATTTGAAATAATTACTATACATAAATATTTATTGCGAAGATAACATTTGGTACATTATTCAGCCATTATGAATTATTCCGTACTTATGCAATTAATAATTTTTTATCAAAACCAGATTATTTTTATTTATTTATTATCATATGTGAATATGTTGTCATGGTTAGGGGTCCGTGACGTTATCCGAAAAAGAGGGCCAAGCAAATAAAACTCCATTACAAATTTTGGCGGAAAATGGTACTTTGGGTACCCTTAACTCTTGAAATTATTCATGAATAACGTTAATTTTAAGGAATTTGCTGGAGAATTTAACTCTTGATTGAAATGTTTTGTAGTAGGGTTTTGAAACACTTGTCATGCTTTCGCTTGGGATTTGAAACATTTGTATATCCAATGGCTTATAAGTACTCGTAGTGCGTTGATCAATTCCTTCTATATCATATTATCTGTTTCATATTTATCACTTTTGTCATTTTCCCATGTCTATTGAGCTGTATAGTGCTTCTTATTGTATTTGGAATACTTCATTCTTCATTTATGCCTAGAATTTTCAAACTTTGGTATATTCGCTTGGCTATTGAATGTTAGTGATTCTTGAAGAAAGAAGTATTCCAAATTCTACATTTAAGACTACTGTCTTACTTTTGTATATTCTTTTAGAGATTCTTGAACAATTCATTCTTCATGAAGTGCTTGATCTATTCAATATTGCTATATTCATGCGGCTATTGAATTTGACCATTCTTGTAGTATTCCAATCAATTGCTTCATATATCTCTTGCATTATTAAACATTGGCATATTCCCGAGTATATTCATCCGTTTTCAAATGTACACACATGATAAGTTGAAATTTGCCAGAGCAGATTTCAGTTTGTTTTTTTTTTTAACTTATTTCCGAAGTTGAATGATAAGAAGGTTCCCAATTAAATTTACCGGATTCCAAAAATGCATGGAAATTTGTGATAAATATTACTACAGTTAAATAAAAATACAATAAGAAAAATATTCATCATCATTAGCGCAATAGCCCCATGTTGGGCCAGGATCGTCTGTCTACTGGCAGATGTCGAGACAGATGTTTTCTTTTTACAGGGTAAAGTTGTTAGCTCTACGCCCAACAATCAAATTGAGACCTACACTTCGGAGTTGGTTGACTAACTAACTCTCTGGCACTGCAGTTGGACAATGGACCTACTGGCAGATTCCAAAACGGGAGTTTTTTTTTTTTTACGGGATAAACTTATCACCCCTATGCCCGACAGTCATCTTGGACTGGGACCTACGGCTTAAAGTGGATTTCAAACCACTACAGGCATTCATGGCACTGCCGGTACTCGAACCGGAAACCTGATGTACCGAGCGCCAAAAATCAAAATCACCTAAAAATCAGATATTTTTTATTACAATAGCTGTCATTTTCAATTTATGCTTTTAAAATAAGCAAAGCATCTAGTTGAAAAAAAAAAACACTTGGAAAAAATAATTGAGTAATTATTAAATAATTTTATGGTTAACTTGAATATCGGCCGATTATATGTATTATCTTTTTAATTTTTTATCTTTTATTAGTGTTAGCATTTTATTTAATTTTTTATTTGTAATTCAGTACGCAAAAACCACTACGAGTCAAAACATAATGGTTCTCGAAATGAGCCGTAACATTTTAAACTGCTTCATTTTTTTCTAAGTGTAAAGAGTTTTTATTATTTATTTTTTTGCGACTTAAACCACCACAAATCTACTTCCTGATATTGTCCAAATGGATAAACCATTTGTTTTAAACACAGAGAAATAAATGTTAGCACACTCAATTCAAGATGGTATCGCAATTGATTTCACAGACAATAGAATTTTTCTCAAATAACCATAATAAATGCTTTAATAGTAGTCATCGTTTCACCATTGTTAGAATACAAATGACAGAAAAGCTTTAAAAAGCTTTTGCATAAACAAAAAAAAAAAAAAAAAAAAAACAATAAAGTGGTATAAGTAGGAAGAAAATTAGGCCATTGTTAAGTTAAAGTATTTCGATATCATTTCAACAGAGAAATAGAAATATGATTCTTGTAAGTTACAATGGTAAATATAAGCAAAACAATTAAAAGTTAAAGAAGTCCCTATTCTTATCTGATAATTGAATTTGCTATATATAGTAACAATAAAGTGGTATGGAAAACAATGGATTTACAGGTCATTGTGTAATTTGAAAATATTGTTTTATGATTTACTTAATCCATATGACCGAGAATATCGTATTATGATTTAGTTAACCCATATGTGCGAGAATATTGCTTTCGTACGAAGTTATTTCTTATTTAAATTGAATAATATTTTTTCATAGAAGTCAAAATATATCATTATAAATCCTAAAGGATATGCATTTTGGAGATAGAAATGTCTGAAGCCTTATATTTGTGCCCAATAAAAAAAGCGTAATGTCTACTTAAAAGGGAAAATTGAAAAATATTTAAAAGAGCACTTTGAAATAAAGTTGAAATCATTTCCAAGAATTCATTTTCAGTAATGTATTTTGAACTATGTTATTCAATTATTGTATAGTTGCTTTCGAGTTTTATATGCTAGTAGCATTGTTAAGTTTTGTTTTGGTTTATTATACTTAAAGAAAAAAACAAGTATATAAACAAAAAAATTTTTAAAGACAATTCCTACTTTTTTTTTCACTATATTGCAGAAAGTCCTTTATAAATAACTTGCATTCAATTTTTTTAAGTTTATCTGGCGCCATCTATTGGTAGAACTTAAATAAAAAAAAAAAATAGTTAATTAAATTTAATTACTGAATTAATATTTGAAAAAACTGTATTAACATCAAGTGTCATCCACTACAAGTTCAAAAAAATGTATTTGAACTTGAGTGGATGAATAAAAAGTACTTTATTAACGATTGAAAATTTGAGCAAGATATATATAGGGAGAGTGTGAGCTAATAGAAGGAATTGAAGGCAAAAAAAAAAAAAAAAAAAAAAAAAAAAGGAAAGATATTTTTAAATAAATAATATGCGATTTCAGTGCTTTTTTTTCCTTCATCTATCTAATTTTATTAATTTTTTTTATAGAGACGATATTAAATAAGAAAATAATCATAAAAAATGTGTTGATTTTTTAGTTTTTTGTTAAATAAATAAAAATAGATTAAATTCCAGATCGACGTACGTGGATAAATTTCAGGTTAAGCTCAAGAAAAAATATTACAAATAATTGGATATTACTTCCAAAATGTTTCAGGAAATTTCTTAATTAATCTTTAATAAATTTTTTTTTTTTTTTTTTTTTTACTATGATTAGTAAAAAAAATTTTAAATCCCCAATTAAAAACTATACATGATCCCCAGTTAAAAACTATACATGATCCCCAGTTAAAAACTATACATGATCCCCAGTTAAAAACTATACATGATCCCCAATTAAAAACTATACATGATCCCCAATTAAAAACTATACATGATCCCCAATTAAAAACTATACATGATCCCCAATTAAAAACTATACATGATCCCCAATTAAAAACTATACATGATCCCCAATTAAAAACTATACATGATCCCCAATTAAAAACTATACATGATCCTCAATTAAAAACTAATACATGATCCCCAATTAAAAACTACATGATCCCCAATTAAAAACTATACATGATCCTCAATTAAAAACTATACATGATCCTCAATTAAAAACTATACATAATCCTCAATTAAAAATCCATTTTTAATCCTTAATTAAAAATCCTTTATATACATATAAAAGGCACTTTAAACGCAACAAAAAAAATCAACAGAAAATCTTTTATTGTTATAGTTTGTCATCGAAATATTTTCCAAATAATTCATAAAAATTCATCTTACATTTATATTTAATTATATAAATTAATATAGATATTTCATTAACGTAAATGGCACAGTGACAGCACTACTTATTAAACGGGAACCTTTGTAAAAGAAATAAATCTCATCAAGTAAAATTAATGTTGTAAATGTTTATGAATTTGAAATGAGATTTGTTCATTTGCATTCAGATATGGAGTTGCAAAAGTTTGGTAAATAAAAGCTACTATCTGTCAAATTGGGTAACATTTTCTTTTTTTACTTATGTTTACTTTTCTATTTATTAAATTTGTCGAGCCCTTAACTGTGGCTATTGAGAAAAATCTAGAATAAATTCAAATTTTCTGCATTTAAATAGGCTTAAATGAATTATAATTCCTACAGGAATATTTTCGTTACCACACTTTTGTCTTGGTTTCAACTTACGAAAAGAATATTGAGATAGGGGGAGGGGTACTATTTATGTATCCATAGCTGTCTATGCTAGTGTTACATGGTACCATCTGCCATTTCAGTCAAAGTTTGACATATTTTACTCAGAAGTTGTCATACGGAGGACATTTTTGTTAATTACAGAAACTTGAAAATTTCATGTCAGTCAAAAAATGGAATTTACGAATGAACTTTTTTTGCACTTACTATGATATAGGGCTTAGATTACCTGAACAGCAGTGTGCATCGATCAACTCATTTCAACTTTTGACGAAGAAGCACCATATAAAACCATTACATATCATAGCTAACAGTGATTTTAAATCGTGATCGTTGTTCGCTCACGGATGAATTTAAAGAAAGTCGTCCAAAATCGGTTGTTGTGTCAAAAAACATCAGTGCCGTGTGCGAACTGATAATCCAGGATATTATGTGATGTTCCTTGTGATATACCTTGGGATTGAGGCGTCTTTAAGCAAAAGTATGTACGAAGCATACAAAAAATTTTTGGATGAACATGTGGAAAAGATTTGTTAGCATTGGACACTCTCTCAAAAACAAGCTTTTGTCGGTTGGTGCAAAGAAATGCTTCAAATTATGTGTACAATATTTTCACATGTGTCGAATCTTGAACCTATTGCATATGAGACCTAAAATAAAAATCAATCGACTGTATGGGTTTCCCAAGGTGAACCAACCCCAAAAAGTTTATGCAAGAAGCCCTATGAAGCAAATGGTCACCTGTTTGTCTAGGTTAAATGGACACGGGGCTACAATACCACTAGAGAATTATAGAACAATCCATTCTGAATGGTACTCAAGAATTTTGTTTGCCAAAGTCTTTGGAGAAATGTGCAAAAACAACCAGCAATGCAAGATTATTCTTAGTCATGACAAGGTGAGATCTCGCAAATCGGGCCAAACAACTTAATATTTGACAAGACTGATTTGGCACCCAATGATTTCTTTTTGTTTCCGTAAGCGAGGAATGCGGTCGTAAATAAACTACATGGTCAACGATTAAACTACATAAACCACGTAGTCAACGATTAAACTACATAGACTACGAGGCCAACGATTTTTGAAACTACAAGAAGCAATCGATGCTTTCAGAATGAATGTTTTGTAGATAAATTAATTGGAATGCAAAAGGTGTAAATAGATTCGAACATATGCAAAAGTGTACTGGTCATCACAGAGAATATTTTAAAAAACGACGAAACCATTTTTAATGAAGAAATTTGTATTTTATTTTTTATTATTTATTTATTTTTTTTTCATTATTCCGGATACATAAACTGGAACCTTCTTATAGAGATTGTAAAAAAAAATTGTCTCTTTTAATCAAGGCTGTTTAGAGAACTATTTTAAAACTTGCGAAGAGGGATTAAGTAAATCAAGAAATAATGTTCATTATCGTCACCTACTCCTCTTTTTCAATAAATATTAGAATCTCAATTGTTAATATGATAGAAAAAAAACAACAACAGATGATGTAATCATTACAAACAGATGAGTGCAACTAATTAACTATTACAAGTTAGCAAAATATGTATAATAGTTAATTTGCTATACAGCTCTACAAGTCAGCATAGCTAACATATAATTATATAGAGATATTGGATACACCACCGAAGTTATGTAAAAAAAAAAAAAAAACAAGGAGATAAAAGAAGCAAGCAAGACTCTACAAGCAAATATTGCAACTATTAAAATTTACAAATTTCGATACATGTTCCCAAATGGTACTGGATTTCTAAGCCATGAGAAAAGCATCAGAGATTGTGGCACTCTGTATTTGTATATGTAAATTAATACATGCTGCCTGATAAACACAATCTTACATAATAGACAATACTGTTCATATTTATATAGACATAACGTGACCAATAACCTGAGAAACATCTGCATTTCAATCAAATTTGCAAGTGATAAAGTATTATCACTTATTGATTAGAAATTTAAAAGTTTTGATGTTTATGTTAGCTGTCAAAAAAATTTTTTAATATTGGAAAGAGAAATCAAGTGTTCATGTTTGAAATAGAAAAAAAACAAAAAAATTATAGAAATAAATTAATACTGTAATTCATTTCAATATTAAATTTATCAAACATTGGTTATCTTTAATCACTTCTAAATACAATTCATATGATTAATTTTATATGGGAACTTAATGTGATTTCATACATATATATTTTGGAGGATAGGAAAGCTATTATTTTATCGTTTCAGAAACAGCTAAACAAAAAAATAAGGTTTTTCCAACCAATAAATAAAATTTAAAAAAAAATTAAATTCGGAAGTTTTATTCGCAAATAGATGTATTAATTTATTTGTTATAAATTATTTCACCAACCCTTTAAAGTTTTTATAAGTATTAAAAAGTAGAAATAATTTTAGGGGGGAAAAAAAAGAAACAATACATAAAGAAAAACATGTAATTGTGTAGAACATGTGTAGAAAAACATGAGAAAAGTTGTAATTTAGTCTTCAGTGTGGAAAAATAAATGTACCGATTCATCTAATGTAATTATTTACTTATTAAAAACTTTCAGATAGTGGATTTATTATTTATAGACATAAATATTCATCACTTTGATACATATTTATTAGACTGATGAATCACAAAATTTATGCGGATAAATCATCAAATATAAGCCAGTTTATTTTTACCGAATACTTTGACAAAATTCAAAGAGAAAAGTCACAATTATACATTTAAAAAAAAAATAAGCATAAAATTTATTTTTTATATCGACTTTTTAATTAAAAAATGAAAAGAAGAGAACGAATTATAACATATGCGCATCTTTACATGTCATTCAATTGAAATCAATGTTTACTTATTATAAACGATATATTACTTTTTAATAGTAAATCTCTGTTTATGATCATCTTATTACTTTGAATCCCTTTAATTTCGCATGAAATTCAAATTAAGAACAATTGTAAACAAGGTTGATGAAAGTAAATTTTAAAAACCTCAACGACTTTAAACGACAAAACATTAAAAGCATAACGCCATTGAATTGTTTACGGCATTTTGAGTTAATGTTTTTATCAGTTAATCCATCTATATAAAATTATCTGCTAAAACAAAACTATTTAAAAGCAAATTATCCCCTCAAAAAAGCTTTACTTCACCAAATTCTAGCTTCACCCTTAAGCTAGAATTTTTCCAGATAACATTTCTCGTATCTGTTACAAAAGGGGGGACCCAACCCCCTCTTCCCTCCAGATCCGGAAAGACCAATGAGGCGCGCAAAGACCCCTCAACGCGTCACATCGATATGCAGAACACGCACATCTCAACTCCAACCCCCTCTTTCAAACTGCACGTCAATGCCTGTTTGCGATAAGGACCTTCCATGAAGGTAAGTGTCTATGACGTGAACCCCCCACCCCTACCCCCTTCTAAACCCTACACTGAAAGTCGCGATGCATATCCATCTCATTAAATATGCACAAACCTCAGGGTATAAGAGGTAAAAAAAAAAAAAAAAAAAAAAATAAAAAAAAATGGAAATTTTTTTTGAGGATGTGGTTGGTTCTAGTATGAAAGGGGGGGGGCTTCCGCATTTTTAAATTTTAAAAACGTCATCTTCAGTTTTGTGTTCGGATGAGGGTGTTTCCCCATCTGAAAGACGGTTTGTGACACTCCTGTAATGGATGACGGAGGGTCCTCGAAAAAAAATGGGGGTGCTTATTTTTGCCAAGGCTCCAGAGAGAGGTCCATTGGGGTAATTGTAGAGAGAGTGTGTAGCCCCCATTTTATATGGAAAGAGGTAAATTTTATTTGCCTCTAAAAGCGTCTTAAAAGAGTTCTTTGAGGAGAATTACTTCGGACATTTTGGGTTGGTTTGAGAGAAGTTTTTGGCTAAAGCTTTTCGCATGGATTGAAAGCTTTTTTGAATGATAAATATTGTAACATTTGAATAGAAAATCTAAAGGATTTTTTTTTGCTGAATCAAATGAAAAGAATCAATTATTTCAAATTATTATAATAATCAGGATTATAATAATAATAATAATAATAATAATTATATATTGGAGCATAAGTTGATTTTTTTCCCTCCGAAACTACAATTCTAATGTAGTAAACAAAAATAAATCGTAATTCGATCAATTCATTTTCACTTGTTTTAAAATAAACTTTTATTTATAGAGGAATCTCTGTAAAAGAAAAACTTTAAAAGATAACCATAAGAAGAATTTTCTCTTAAATATATGAAGGAATTGCTGTATTATTGAAAATGAATGCTGGTGTAAAGAATGAATTAAATGAGTTGCTGATTTATTAAGAAATTTAAAGTAATACAAACTCTCGCGCAATACCTTAGAAAATAGTAAATTCATCACATTACTGGCTTTTTCAGTAAAAAAAAATCCCGTTTATTGAAAATTGGAATCAACAATTCATCTATTGTATCTTATACAAATTCAGATGACTAACAAATGCTGAATATTTATTTATTCTTATTAATCTCCTTGTAAACCCCATTTTATATGGAAAGAGGTAAATTTTATCCGACTTTAAAAGCATCTTAAAAGATTTTTGAGGAGAATTACTTCGGACATTTTGGGTTGGTTTGAGAGAAGTTTTTGTCTAAAGCTTTTCGCATGGATTGAAAGCTTTTTTGAATCATAAATATTGTAACATTCGAATAGAAATGCTACGAAAATCTAAAGGATTTGTTTTTGATGAATCAAATGAAAAAATTTATTATTTCAAAATATATATATCGGAGCATTATTATTGAATAATATTAAATCAATATGACTAAATAAATATTTATTTAATATTATAATCGGAGTATAAGTTTTCTTACCTTCTTTTATCGGAGTATAAGTTGGATTTTTTTTTCCTCCTAAGTTTTACATTTCTAATGCAATGAACAAAAATAAATCATAATTCGATCATATTTATTGTCACTTGCTTTATAAACTTTCATTTACAGAGAATTCACAATGAAGTTTAAGATCAACCTTAAGAAGATCAACTTTAAGAAAGATAAACCTTAAGAAGAATCGATCAGATTTAAAAAGAGATTAAAAGATCGACCTTTTAATCTCAGATCAACCTTAAGAAAAAAGATCAAGCTTAACAAGAATTTTCTCTTAAACATAATGAATAAATGGCTGCATTATTGAATTAGGTTTATAAAGTAATAAAAGGTCTAGTGCAATACCTTAGGAAATGGTAAATTCATCACTGTCTTTTAAAAAGCTATTAAAAAATTCCATTTATTGAACGAATCAACGATTCCTCTATTGTATTTTATACAAGTTACCAATAAATGGTGAATGTTTTTATTTATTTTATTTATTCATATCGATCTCCTTGTGCACCATGTAAAAATTGTGGTAAACAAAGTTTATTGAAGTAAATGAAAAGAAAAATGTAACAAGTTGAATATAATATAATATATTAAAAAACTCTGGAGTATACAACGTTATAAAATCTTGTTAAAACATATATTTAAATCAGAAGAATGTATTAACATAAACAAACAATTAGGTTTGGCTTGAATTGTTTGTCGCTCTACGGTTATTTGTTGCACACTTTGGACTAATTACACCTGGACCTACAATTTAACGTGGATTGCGAACCACTAATAAACATCCATGCCATATCCATCCTATACCAAGGTCAGGATTCGAGCCTGAAGCCTGTGGTACCAAATGCCTGAGAGCTGGCCAATTGGCCATCAGGCCGCCAAACAATTAGGAGATTTAACGAAGTACCACAGGTTTCGTATTCGAGTCCCGGCAGTACCCATGGATGTTTGTAGTGGTTCGGAATCCACTTTAAACCGTAGATCCCGGTCCAGCCTCACTGTAGACCATTGGGCGTAGGACTGACAACCCTATTCCGTAAAAAGAAAACATTTCATGTTTCGGAATAAGCTAGAGGGCAGAAGGTCTTGACCCATCATGGGGTTGTATCACCATTGAAAAAGAAGAAAATAGAACTTATCAAAAATAAATATTTAGAATGTTGGAAATCTGTGATATAAAAAGTCAAATAAATTTATATGTATACACACGAGTAAACAGAAAATTCATTTGGCTTTATTTGAGTATTATTATCTGTGGAAAGAACTAGTATAATTATTTAACTAATTTAAGTTAGTTCTTGCACGTTATGCGAATAGTTATCTTAATAATCAAGAAGTCTTAAAAAAAAGAAAGGAAAATGTCTGAATGCCTACCAGGACATGAGCCGTGCCAGCACTACTACGGTGTTGACACATATCAGGAGAAAATTTTTAATCTTTCGAAATGAGACAACATACCTTTCCAAGTTTTAAAGCCATGCGAAAGGAACCCAAATAAAATTTCTCTTTGTTGCGATATAGCTCTTTTCACTTTCAAAAAAGAAGACATCTGTCGTCTGCATGGGACGGCTTTAAGTCCCCGACGCGTCTTGGATTCCACGGCCTGTCCCCATGACGAGTATAATGATTAATTGTTTGCGGTGTCGCTCAGGAATCGCAAAAAGAAGACACGGCAGACGAGCGAGTCTTTTCGGCGGTGGAAGAAACAAGCCAGTCGGAACGACGGCTATATATACACGAATATGAATGTCTCTTTGCTGGCGTTATTGCATCAAAAAACGAAAAAATGCTCAGTCGACAGGTGAAAGTTGTTCCTTTTTTCCGAAAGTCACTCACTGTAAGATAAAAGTGTTTATTCTAAAGGGTATATAATTGTCAGGTTGATGTCTCCATCAAGAATCGTCTTCCAATGGACTCACTGCACTTTGAAACAAAATAACCCAAACAAAATTAATTAAAAAGAATCCTGTAGAGGGATTTAAGCATTTTGGTTTTTACTGTGGATTCAATATCATTAATCAAGTGCTTTATCTTCCTGCCATCTCTATTTAATATTGTGTCTGCCTCTTGAAATTTATGTACATTTCCAAATTTAAAGGAATTTTAAATTAAAGTTTTAATTAAATAGCCATGTGCGCAATGATTTTGTGCAAGTTTTTATACAGTAAAAACCTTATGTAGTACTTTTTATACAGTACTTTCTTGTTAATAAAGTAAAGATCTTCAATGTTAAAACTTAAATGCCTATCAATGATTTCGATCTGTTAAAATGCAATTATTGAAAACTCGGTTATATTCTCAACTCAAACGCATTTTAATTTTAGACGTTAGACGTTTAGTTTTATGCATACTCAGACGTTGAAAACTCAGACCTATTTTTACAATTAAATGAATATTTAATTGCGAAAATACGTCTAACATGGATTTACATTGTTATCCTTTTGCAAGTTTTGGTATCCAGAGCGTTTAACGCGGTAGGTAGTGAAAAGTATAAAAACTGAATTCTCGCATATTTTTTGTAAATATTTTTATATGTTGTGGATAACAAAAATTCTACAATTGCAATGAAATAATAATTGTTTAAGTAAATAATTAATAATTGTTCTCTTAACAGTTTTTGAAGTAGTATTAGAAGTAGTATGAAGTAGTATTTAGTAGTAGTATTGTACTATTACACATTGAAAACTGTATGCAGTGAAAAGTAGCCTGATTTCCAGCATATATTTAGGTAAATATTTTATAAATATTTTTATAATATTTAATTTTTGATAACAAAAATTCTATTATTTTTACTTTTCATGTTTTATTTACGTTTAATTCTAATTTATTATACGATATTGCATGAAATTCCAAAAGCAGTGATGGCAACTTATTGTAGAATGCATTAACCACTTTTTAAAAAAACAGTAATTTTTGCCTTACAATGTAGCAAAATTTCTGAGTTTAATGTGCAAAGAGATTACTACTTTGAAAAAATTAAAAAAAAAAAAAAATTACTGGTTACAAAAAGTGGTTAATGTATTCCGTAATGGTTGGCATCTCTGCGAATGACATGAATTTCCATCAAAGAACGCGGAATAGAATTCCCGTCTTAATAGTGTTAAGAGCGAAGTTTTTTTTATAAGCAGTCATAGTGACGTTAATTCCACGTGTTAAATCAACTAGTTTGGAATGTATATTCAATTAAATAAACGCACAAGAAAGACAAGAATATATTGAGATTAATTATCCTGTTACAACATCATTACAATCCTTCTGCTGATTAAATTTATGTAATTTTCTCATTTAAGTCTATAATAGATTGTCAGGAAAATAAAACCAAAATGATTCATACTTTGACAGAAAACAAACGATTCTCATCTTAAGATTCAAAAATCAATTTCAGAATTTATTTATTTAAAATAACATAACACTGCGTTCAAAATAAATTGCATTTGAAAATATCAAGATTACAACAAATGAAATTAAAATTTACGACACCTTAACATAACGAGAATCAATGGAAAAACACAATGCATTATAGCATGCTTTCTTATATTTCCTATATCCCATGAAAACCAGAACTCGCATCTCATGTTAATAATGTGTTAACCTTCATTAAATCTATAAATTACTTTACAAAAGCACCAATACTAAATGTTAGCTTGGCAAGAAATTACGGTTAAGAAATTCGGTTTTTACCATGTATTTAAGTGGAGAAAACCGAAATTACTTTCTTACCAACCTAATAGCTACTTATACTTTACTATGCACCTCCTACAGTAAATCCATTAAAAACTCCTATATTTTACTCCAGCACATCTAAACAGTAGAACATTACGTAACATTATATCAGTATGTTGTAGCAAAATATTGCTACTGTTACTCTACAAAGTTTTACTATTACTCTGCACAGAAATTTTAAAATTCAGTCATAAAAAGGATCCAGAATTAGAATTTAAATAATTTAATTAGAATTTTATAATTCTTTACTGTACACCTCCTACTTCGCAGTATATCCATTACAAACTCCTACATTTTACTCCAGCGCATCTAAACATATTATGCACTACTTAATAAAATTGTATCAATATGTTGTAGCAAAATATTGCTACTCTTACTCTGTAAAGTTTTAGTTATTACTCTGCATAAAAAATTTAAAATTTAGACATAATAGGGATCCATAATTAGAATTTGATAATTCTTTACAGTATACCTTCTACTTTACAGCATATTCATTACAATCTGCTATATTTTACTCCAGCGAAACTAAACCTATTATTCGTTACTTACTACAATTATATCAGTATGCTATAGCAAAATATTGCTGCTGTTATTCTACAAAGTTTTGCTATTACTCTGCACAGAAAATTGAAAATTCAGTCATAATTTTGATCCATAATTACAATTAAACCGATTAATTTAAAAGTACATTTCTTTATGTAATTAATAATACTTCCATTGTATTGTTTTTTTAAATAATCAAAACAAAATGGTTTTTCTTAATTATCAAAAATAAATAAAATAGCTATCGGAGGCACCAATGTAAAACGACCTGTCGTTTCAGTTTATGGGACTTTTTCTATCCGAGTCTATAATTGGTCCTTATTTAAATCAATCCAGAATATGCAAGCAACCTTTCTATGTGGGTTAATCCGATTTCTGGCAATATATCACCCAATCAGCGGACAGGTAGGATGAGTGGCGTCTGGGAAATATGATCCGGGAACAATATTCCTGATTTTGCTTTGGATAATAATGGGACACAAAGACCCGCATCCACGTCGGATTGCAAAACATTCGGGTGTCAATCCATCCAGACATTCCGTACTCACAGCAAAGGATCAATACTGCCTTTGTGCTGAGGGTACTGAGCGCGTGGAAAAGAACCCATGCTGCAGAGTAGGCCCTTTATGTGTGGACGTTACCAAGTCAAGACCTTTTCACGTGGGCCTTTTTTTTATTCCCCTTACTCTGAAGGAAGGATTTTGAGCTGCGGGCTGCGTTTGAAACCCCTATTGTCCGAGGTGCTCAAGTCTCTTAATAGAAATCTCTCAAAAACAGCTTTGGTGAAGATCGAAAACTCATCCGTCATCCTCTTAACGGGAATCTGCAGGTGGGCTGGTCGATTCCCTTACCCCTGCCACCCCTCTTGCAGAATCTCATGTCGCCTCTAATCCGCGGCTTCCGCCTTTCCTCCAGTTTTATAGTCCGGGTAGGGAGGGGGGTCATTAGGCTCGGACGTCCTGCCAAGATGGGGTTGAAAATATCCAGCTGATATCTCGGGAAGACTTCATTTGCGGTTTATTAGCCGCTGATGGGTGGTTGAAGTGGACGGAACCCTATGTCCTTCATAAAATCGGTGCTGGTTCATGAGATTCATTTTTACAAATTAAATTATCATTTGTAATAAATAAAACTCATCTGAAACATGGTCACTAACAGCAAGAGAAGAGAAAATATTGGCAATCTTTGAAAGAAAAGTGCTACGAACTATTTTTGGTGGTATCAATAACAATGGAAATTGGCGAAGAAGATACAATTTTGAACTTTACAAACTTTTTAGAGATATTGATATTCTAAAATTTATTAAACTGAACAGAATGAGATGGGACGGTCATCTCATGAGAATGGAAAGTGATAGAGTTGCTTTGAGGGTTTTCAATGTAACCCCTTTTGGACAGCGACCAAGGGGAAGACCGAAAAAGAAATGGGTCGACTGTTTAGACTCTGATTTCAATGTTATTAAGATCAGAGTAAAAAACTGGAGGTCCACAGACAAGAGGAGAACAGCCTAGCTGGATCTTTTAAAGAAGGCCAAGGCCCACAATGGGCTGTCGAGCCAGTTATCTTGATGAATAAATAAAACTGAAGAAAATGAAAAATTATTAGAAGCAATCATTAATAGGAAATATAATCAAATCGACTCAAAACTATTTAGAACCTTCGATTCGGTAAATCGGCGCAAAACTATTCAGATAATTTGATTTGAATTGGTACAAAACTATTCAGATAATTTGATTTGAATTGGTACAAAACTATTCAGATAATTTGTTATTTATATTATGAATTATGAAACAAAATAAGTATTCTTTAAGTACAATTTTCTTTTTACTTTAAAACACGACGATAACTATAACGATTTTAAACGATATAATATAACTAACATTATATTTCTAACTACATTTATCAAATTTAATAATAAAATGAGTATATTTATTCAATTGTGCCTTACTTTTTATCGAGTTTACAATCTAAGAAGAGAAGTTATTAAGCTTGGACGTCTCATTAAGATGAGGTTCAGAATACCCTGTTGAATACTGAAGAAAGTTTTATTTGACGTTTATTAACCACTGACAGATGTTTAAAGTGGAAGAAATCAGATGTTTATCATAAAAAAAGCCTGTTGTAAAGAGAGACTCAATATAAATAGTAAATGTTCTATAGTAATTTAGTAAAATAAAAATTGAAGAACGCAATAAATTTGAGAAACGACATTTTCACACATTTATTAAAAAGATGATATAATCAGAAAAAAATCTGAATTAAAACAGCATAAATAGAAAATGGAAAATCTACATGATATAATTAATCCAACGAAAATTTATTCCAGTTCCTATCAAAGCATATGGATAAGAACATAAAAATTATTTTAGAAAAAAATTAAAAATACGTAATCAAATAAATCATAAAAAAAATAATGCTTTAAAATGCTATGATTGATGCATATTTCATGCATAGTATTTAAAATAAATACGAATTAAATAAATTTCTTATATAAGCTGATGAAAATATAGCATAGTATGCAAAGAAGATGAAAATTAAAATTCACAAGAAAAGTAGGAATATTCAAAATAACATTCAAAAGATAAAATATTCAAGATACTACAAGTCAAACAGAAACGTAAATTATTTAATCTTAAAAAATAAAAGGTTTTTTGATACTAAAAATAATTTAGCTAAAAAAAAAATCAGCTACAAAAAGTTACTATTCAAACATATTTTTTTTATTTACTTTTACGTATGAATAAACATCTAAATGAAATAAATTTGTGCTGTAATAAAGAACGTTTTTTACATGCATATTTAAGACACATTTTACTAAATGAGTAAAATTTGATAGCACGTGATAAACAATTGAAATGTAATATATATATTTTAGTAACAAGTATTATTAAAATCAGTTATATCCCATTTAATAGTTCATAAATATATTACAGTTATATATTGTATTTCTGACAAAATTTATCTACATCAACATCTGCATTACAAATAAGAAAAGCATTAAGAAAATATATTTAAACAGTACTTATATAAAGCATAAAATAAAGCTTATTTACTAAGCTACTAACCATTTATACCATATTTTTACATCCTGGGTAACCTTTAAATCTGCTGTATATCTTACGTTCTAATAAAGAAAGCAATATATAAAACTTATTATTGTCGAGCAAGTAAAAAACGGCATGACAACAATACGACGGGAATGCATTATAAACATATATTTCAATTATTTCTATTGAATTTTTGGAAATTTAAAAACTACCGATAGAAAAAATTACTTGATATAACTCAAGTATCAGGATGAGTAAAAATCAATATTTCTTTTTATTTAAACCATAATTCACTTTTCCGAAACGTAGCAAAAGCATACCATCCACTTCCTAAAATTAAAAGTGTGCTATTTATTATGGTACGACTTGCATATATATTAAAAATAATGGACCCTCTAAATCCAAACCATATCAGAGATTTGAAGAAGATAAATCACACATTTTTTGTCAACTTTCCTTCTAAATACGCGAACTTTGAATAATTTCTTAAAGATACAGCGAATGAAAAACCAAAGCGTACCATTAACTATTAAACCTTCAAAAAAAAGCTAATAAACTCTTTAAATCCAATCCAAACCCCATTTGCTGAAATATCTCCTTCAAATCAAAGAATATAAATTACACACTTGTAATCAATGTTCCTTCTAATTACTCAAAAATTACTAAAAAATACAGCGAAGGATAAATCAAAGCGTACTATTCACTATTAAGCTTTCAAATAAAAATAAAAAAACTTTTTAAATCCAAACCGAACTTTATTTGCTGAAATATCCCCTTCAAATAAATGGTGCACTTAAGAAATTCATGCTCTATCCAAACACGCAAAATTCAACAAAGGAAATAGTACACAAAACCATGATTGTTTATAGTGCATGATATACGTGTTAAAAGTAATGGGCTATTTAAAACCCAATTCCGTTTAATTGAATACACATGGTGCCCGAAGAAAATCCATGTTCCTTTCTTATCGTGCAAGCGTCAATTCATTTCCCGAAAATACAACAAATGGAAACCGTGCCTAAACTGCTATTATCCATTATAAAGTCGTCATGATATCTATTAAAAATAATGGACTCTCCAAATCCAATCCTGATCCGAATGGTGAAAGGTTACAAATGGAGCTCATAGGAAATCCATGAAATTGCAGAACAATAAATCCGTTGGAACCCTTCCAATCACCGAGCATTATGATGGTGGTGGTGGTGGTGAAATACCACCCTCCACAAATACATGATTGTCTGTTTATAGTGCATAATATACTTGTTAAAAATAATGGGCTATTTTAAATCAATTCTTTTGAATGGAATACAACAATTTTTGATTTGAAGGCTTAATAGTGAACTCAATAATACAATCCAAACCCTATTTGCTGAAATATCCCCTTCAAATAAATAGTGCTCTTAAGAAATTCATGCTCTATCCAAACAAACAAAATTCAATTCAGCAAATAAAATAGTACGCAAAAACATGATTGTATGCTTATAGTGGATAATACATCAGTTAAAATAATGGGCTATTTTAAACCAATTCTGATTCGAATGCTGAAAGGAATATACATGTGCTCAATGAAAATCCATGATTCTTCTTAAACATGCAAACATCTATTAGTTTCCCGAAAATACAACAAAATATTAAACCTTAAAATCAAAAATAATAAACTCTTTAAATCCAATCCAAACCTCCTTCAAATAAATAGTGCTAAGAAATTCATGTTCTATCTAAACACGCAAAATTCAATTCAGCAAATGAAATAGTACACAAAAAATGATCGTTTGTTTATAATGGATAATAAACCTGTGGAAAATATTGGGATATTTTAAACCAATTTTGTTGAATGGAATTCACATGGTGCCTGAAGAAAATCCATGTTCCTTCATAACATGCAAGCATCAATTCGTTTCTCGAAAATACAATAAATTGAACCAGTTCCTCAATTTCAGAACAAATTCCTGCACCTAAACTCCTATTATCCATTATGAAGTCGCCATCATATCTATTAAAAATAATGGACTCTCTAAATCCAATCCAGACCCGAATGGTGAAAGGTTACAAATGGAGCTCATAGGAAATCCATGAAATTCCTGAACAACAAATCCGCTGGAACCCTTCCAAACACCGAGCATTAAGATTGTGATAGTGAAACACCACCATTCACAAATACATAACTGTCTGTTTATAGTGGATAATATACCTGTTAAAAATAATGGGCTATTTTAAATGAATTCTGTTGAACATATGGTGCTCGAAGAAAATCCATGTTCCTTCCCAACATGCAAGCATTCATTCGTTCCCCGAAAATACAGCAAATGGAACTAAACTATTATTGTTCATTCTGAAGTCGTCCTCATATCTATTAAAATTGATCAACCCTCTAAATCCAATCCAGATATTATCTGAAGAAGATAAATTACATATTTGTAATCAACGTTTCTTCTACACACGCAAACCTTGAAAAATTTCCTAAAAATACTGCCAATGGTATACCAAAGAGTACTATCCATTCTTAAGTCTTCAAATCAAAATAATAAACTCTTTAAATCCAATCCAAACCTCATTTGTTGAAATATTCCCTTCAAATAAATAGTGCTCTTAAGAAATTCATGCTCTTTCCAAACACGCAAAATTCAATTCAACAAATGAAATAGTACACAAGAACATGATTGTCTGCGCTTATAATGCATAATATATCTGTTAAAAGTAATGGGCTATTTAAAACCCAATTCCGTTTAATGGAAAACACATGGTGCCCGAAGAAAATCCATGTTCCTTCTTAGTATCCATTCGTTTCCCGAAAATACAACAAATGGAATCCGTACCTAAACTCCTATTATCCATTATTGAAGTCGTCATCATATCTATTAAAAATAATGGACTCTCCAAATCCAATCCACATTCGAGATCTGAAGAAGATAAATTATTGACTGGTAATCAACGTTTCTTCTAAACAAGCAAAAATTTCCTAAAAATATAGCGAATGATAAACCAAAGCATACTATTTATTATTTTTGATTTGAAGACTTAATAGTAAATTCTTTAAATCCAATTCAAATCTCATTTACTGAAATATCCCCTTCAAATAAATAGTGCTCAAATTCATATTCAATCCAAACAAGAAAAATTCAATTCAACAAATAAAATAGTACACAAAAACATGATTGTCTATTTATAATGAATAATAAACCTGTTAAAAATAATGGGATATTTTAAACCAAGGTGCCCGAAGAAAATCCATGTTCCTTCTTAACATGCAAGCATCAATTCATTTCTCGAAAATACAATAAATTGAACAAGTTTCTCAATTTCAGAACAAATTCCTACACCTAAACTCCTATTATCCATTATGAAGTCGCCATCACATCTATTAAAAATAATGGACTCTCCAAATCCAATCCAGACCCGAATGGTGAAAGGTTACAAATGGAGCTCATAGGAAATCCATGAAATTCCAGAACAATAAATCCGCTGGAACCCTTCCAATCACCGAGCATTATGATGGCGGTAGTGGCGAATAAACATTTCGCGTGATTTACAATTTCTACGCGAAGGGAGAGAATTTAATTGCGTTTAAAACCTGTTGAATACCCGTGATAGAGACTTCCCTTTTCGCATTGATTCGCAGACTGACTTATATGCGGCAGTAAACCGCCATTGAAGAGAAATTCCAATGCATAGTACGAGAACGAGGCAGTTGAAATGGTAGTTTGCGGGCTGGATTTAAATGGGTATTTCAGCCTGTTGACGTTTGTGGGAAGAAATTATTCCAGTTTTCAATCTCGTTACGGAAATAGAATTCCTACAAAAAATGAATTTAAATAATAAATTGCATCCGTTTTCACGCTGAAGTTTTATTATTATTATTTGAGACGTTAAACATATCTATTAAAAATAATGAACAATCCAAATTCAATCCGAAAACGTACGAGGACTGCTGGAGTAATAGATATTTTATTCGTTTTAAGTTAATTTAAAAGATGTTTAAATTGCAATAAACAAGATTTTATATGCATTTCTGTTGATTAAAATATCTTATTTGAACACTACTGATTTGAAGTCTGGTTTATTTAATGAAATCCAACATCATGTAATTATGTTCGGCATTGCCAAATTCAGGTTTATATTTGTCCATCAAACTTTTTTCTTAATGTAATTTCATGTTAAAATAATCAATTATAATTATGCCTTTTTAATTACTTTATTGTAATCTATATATTCAATCATTACTCCATCTTTACGTGATAGCGTACTCATTAATAAGAATAATTAATGAAAATGTAAAGATGAGTAAATATCGTAATTTTTGTTAACTAATTCAATTAAATTTTTAATTTCAACTCACTGATTTTAGGCTTTAAAAAACACAAAAGTAAAAAAAAAAGTGTTGTTTTTAATCTGGAATTTACCAGGAAAAAAAATATAGCAAAAGCTTAAGAGGTGAAACAGAGATTTTGGTATTAATCCTGAAAATTATTCTAATATTACAATAAAATAATAATTAAATAAATAATTAATAATTGTTCAATAATAATTGTACTTAAATAATAATTATTATTTTAATATTATAGTTTTTTAAATAGCTTTAGATTAGCACATTAAAAACTATATGCAGTGAAAAGTATATAGCCTTGATTTTCAGCATATTTTTTATAAATATTTAATTTTTTTTTTTTTGTAATAAAGTCTTCATGTTTTATTTACTTGTAATTCTAATTTATTATACGATATTGCTGGAAATGCAAATGCAGAGTTGCGGATTACCGGTATATTACGGAATACACTAACCCTTTTCTTAAATAGTAATTTTGACTTAAAATAGAGCAAAATTCATGAGTTTAACATGTGAAGTGGTTGCAAAAATACACAAAAACTGGTTAAAAAACGTTTTCAAAAACTGATTAATATATTCCGTAATAGTTGGCATCTCTGCAAATGACTTGAATTTTTGTCAACCTTCACCAGAAGACGGAATATAATCATAATAATTATAATATTAAATTAATATAATAATAAAAGTTGAAAAATAAAAGACGAGAATTCATTTTCCATCCTTAAATAGTTAATTCACTTTATTTTATTTTTTTGTGATAAATATTATTCTCTCGTAGAAATATTTGGTCCACAAAATAATTTCTGCTAACCGTAAAGTGAAGTTGATTGAGATAGCCGAGACCCTAAGGATATCAAAGGAACGTGTTGGGACATATCGTGAATGAATATTTGGATATGCGAAAGCTCTGTTCAAAGTGGGTGCCGCGCAGAGCTCACAATCGACCCAAAACAACAACGAATTGATGATTCTAAGTAGTGTTTGGAGCTGTTCAATCGTAATAAACCCGAATTTTTGCGTCGATATGAGACAATGGATGAAACATGGCTCCATCATTTCACACCAGAGTCCAATCGACAGTCAGCCGAGTGGACTGTACGTGATGAACACTAAAAATGCTATAACTTCACTAAAAATGCTATAACTCGCATACTAATAATGCAACAGTTGTCAAATTTATACACGTGTCTTTTGTAGGTTAGGGCTAACTAAAAATCATATGGATTTAATACTAGTAGCCCCATCTATGTGTCAGCCTACGAACTTTTCAGCCCATTTGTTATAATAGTATGATATACTCAACACGGGGCATCATATAGATATTATTAGTAGTGCATTAAAAGCAGAAATTTTCATATTTGTTAAAAAAAATTTAACTCCGGTGATTAGACAGTAGTCTTCTGATTATTGTCCCCCTAGATATGTATTAAGTATCTTTAAGGCATTAGCTAATAAAAAGATACTTCTAAAAAAAGTTCGTTAAATTAAAGTAACTTTTCAGTTTATTTTGATAAAAAAATTTTATAATTAATTAATAAACTTAGTAAACTTAGTAATTAATAAACTTAAAACAATAATATCTCAGTTTAATAAAAATAATAATATTTCAATACTAATTTAAGTAATATTTTCAGTTTAAATAAAAATTTACGATAATCAGTGAAAAATTCTAAACGCTTCACCAATGTCTTGAATATCCAGCTGCCACACTGATGTTTATAGAATAATAACCATCAGCATGGAAGTTGGCATACTTGGTGGCTGTATGGCATTCGCAGAAATTTAAAAAAATACGCTGTAAAACATAATAAATGAAATTGTTTAATTTGTCAAAGAAATTTGCTATTTCAGATTAAATATGGGAGCTACAATTCCTTATTTTATATTCTTATGCTATTAACATATGCATGTGTTCAAGCCCATTTAAATATTTATATAAATTCTAATCAATTATAAAGGCCAATTAAATATTTATCATCCATATACATTTAGTATTCCTACCACCTTTTATTTTAATTTATGAAACAATCGGCAGCAGAAAGAAATGTTTGAATACATACAATTTAGCACTTCCAAAGAATGTTAATGTGCAATAAGATTTAGAGACCGAAAAACGAATCCGAAAATTTTTGTGTCTACTATGTGGACTTTTTGAGAACTCTTCCAGCCGCTGAGTCTTCGCAATGTCAGTCATTGTGTTATTGTTGTTGGTCTTTGATATCTACCAAGTGGAATAAAAAACAAATCCAAGCTAGCGCTCTGGCCTTTGGTACCGTTTTAGGTGGCATGGTTGTTTGTTAGTGGTTCAGACTCCACGTTAAGCTGTAGGTCCCGGTCTAATTAGCCCAAAGAGTGCACAAAATGACCATAGAGCGATAATCCAAACCAATCTAGTGACTAAAAAATGCTAAGTTCAGGTTATAGTGCTCGGTATTTAAAAAACCCGCAAAAGATCTTATACTAACATGATATAATTAATACAAAAAGAAACAAATAATAGAACTATTTAGATGTTTATTGGTAACATTTCAAATAGAGTAGCAAAAAAATTATTCAATTTTTCAATAATCAATACTACTTAAGAATTTTGTGTCGTAAGTTCGTTGAATAAGAATTTTGTATCGTACATTAAGATTGCGGGAAAAAAGGGATTGTGGGAGTATTTTTCATAAAACAACATAATTATAAGCATAGTACAGCAATTTTTTTTATATATTATGCATAGTGAAATTGAGAAGAACGAAAATAAAACACGAAAATTATATACATATAAATTTTTAAATATTAAGTTCAAGATAAATGAATCATATGAAACTAGCTGCACATGTTTCCTCTGCTCATACACTTACAAACAATAAAATAATTTAAGTTATGTAACTCTCATCCGCAGTGTCTGGACAAACTCACCATTCAAGATATCAGCTTTCTGATGTCACAACACTGTTTTTCAAGCAGTTGATGCGATGCTGACAGAAATAGACGGCAAACATGAAACTGTTTTTTAACTACAAGGCGATTTTTTCCCAAGTTTCTATTCACATTACAGTAGACCAAACTAAAGCAGATTGATATGCAATTCACTTCTAGACTCTTTATCACATTTGTTTTGATGAAAACCAGAGTGATATGTCTGCATGTTTTTATATAAAGCCTTCCACGACTTTGCCTTCGTCAGTCGGTTGCTATAGAAACTTTCAACACTACTCAATTAAACGCTTTTCCCCCAGCCCCCTTTTTTTTTTTTTTTTTTTTTTTTTTTATAGATCTATTTTATCTTAACATGAAACTTTTTTTACTTTCCCTTCCCTTTTTTTTTCTTTTATATTTTCAGTATATTTTGAACTCGCTTATATTTTTCTTACCAATACCAAATTGTTTTTCGAATAAGTATCGACATATATAATTCATTACAATTGCAACATATTAAACATTCCGACCGTTGACTAATTAGAAAATTAAGCATTGAATTATTAGAATATATTCTATTAAATATTTACGTACTAGTAGGCATGTTTTAAGGTTGTTAACTACAAAAAAATCTCACATACATTCTGTATGTCAGGAAACTTCATATCACGAACGGTTCATAAGAGAAGAATATTGCCTTCCATGAGGTCCTTTTGGGACAATTGTCTTGGATTTGCATGCAGTATGCAAGAAAATCTGGAAAACTGTCACCTGGTAGTCTGATTGTCAATGCAAGACGTTAATGCATACTGTTTAAATCACCACATTGTCTTTGTTTCCGAAAGGCAATGACTGAAAAGCCCAGCGGATTGGTATCTTAGTCTCTCTGCCAGCTTGCTGTGCACGTTACCGTTAGGTTAATAGGCAACATTTTTTTACGGTAAATCTTATTTGCAAAAAACCTTAGTTCCATTCTCTGACTTTCAATCGACATTATGTTTATACTGTGCAACCTCTTCTAATGTTGAGCAACTACGCCATAACCTATCATTTTCTGTATTAATAATGGTACTACTTAATAATTGCTACTAAGCTTCAAGCTACTACCCAACACTAATCACGAAAAAGCCAAAAATTCTTTATTAATTTTAAAGAGTTATTCTACCTAATCTAAACATGTTTATTGTAAAATTTTTCGAATTTTTTTTTTCTGTAAATAACTGGCATCTGGTAATCAAAGCATTGGTTTACTTGGTGCTGGACGATATCATTCTCTTGTGATGTGTACATTTCAAGATTAGTTCTTGCACACAAATTAAAATACTATTCAGTAAATGACATACTAAACACTAAGAAGCCAATGTAAATTTCAAATTGCTTGCCTGTTAATTAACAATACGATTACTAGGTACTTACGTATTAACGATACCTTGGCGACAGTTGCGCCAATAAAGAGCACACGCGCCAACCGCAGCTACAGATTTGGCGGTTTTTAAGTGGCGCCAATGTTCCAAATAATAAAATATATAAAACACTTCATTTAAAATCAAAACGCTTTCAAAATTCAAAATACTTTATTTAAACACAAAGTAGTCAAAAACACTTTATTTAAACACAAAGTAGTCAAAAACACTTTATTTAAACACAAAGTAGTCAAAAACACTTTATTTAAACACAAAGTAGTCAAAAACACTTTATTTAAACACAAAGTAGTCAAAAACACTTTATTTAAACACAAAGTAGTCAAAAACACTTTATTTAAACACAAAGTAGTCAAAAACACTTTATTTAAACACAAAGTAGTCAAACAGATTGCAGTGGAAAAACAGGCCGATATAGAGTTTAACATGGATTCAAAACAGTTTAATTGGGACATTTTCGTTGTTTTGGTAAAATTATTTCGCTCCTGAAAAAATAAAATTGCATCTTGTTCTGTTTCTGGCAAATCTTGTTCTGTTTCTGGCAAATCTTGTTCTGTTTCTGGCAAATCACAAATACGCATTTTCGTAGCACTACAAAATGGCGTCAAAACTCAGCAAATCTGCAGCTGTTAGATTGCCGCCACTTAACAACTGCCAAATCTGTAGCTGTTAGATTGGCGACACTTAAAAACCGCCAAGTCTGTCACCAAGATATCGTTAATACGTAAGTACCGATTACTATTACGTAAGGTAAAAAAAATTGGAGCAGGTTATGAAAAGCCAAGAAATCTAGGTGTTTGATTCAAAATCAGTCTAACTGAAAATTCCCGTGTTCGTGCCGGAGTTGGGCATACAAATCCATAGACCAGAAAATCCTTTGAATAAGGGAAGGGAAGAAGAATGCGAACCTCTAACCTGCGAACCTGTCTCAATAGAAACCCTCGAAAAACACACTTTCCTTTTTTTGAACGACTTAAGTTGAACTTAAATATGTATTAAACGGTTCCGAAACTTTCCGATCGGTGTCATGGCATATATTTTTGTTATCTGTCGATATGAACCAATTGCGAAAGAATCTGTTGAGTTTCGTTTTGGGGTGTTTTCCTAGGTTTCCGAAAGTGTACATTTTATATATAAAATATAAATTTCTCAGCATTGCAATGAAACGGAACAAAAGGTCTCAATAAAAATCGTCATCCGATTTCGGTCAGCCCTAGAGGTATCTCCAGATTGAGGTGGCAAAATTTGGCTATAATGTTGCGAACCCTTTTTCAATGGCCTCTACTTGAATAATGCTGAATCCGCTACATAAAAGTCAACACAATGAATGAATTCTCACAGATCAAAATGTGTGGCATTTGAAAATAACAAAAACATTTATATATCGGTCACAAAGATGTTTATCTCAAACTGGATATTTCATTCAACGGTGAGTGAAAAATAAAATTCGCACGTCGACCTTATAAGGTTATTCTTCTATTGCAACAATATTATATATTTTTGGGACACACTGTTAAATAAAAATAAAATTGATAAACTGTTCGGCCATTACAAACTTTCTAAAAGGTAAGTAATTTTAATGTAGGTCGACAGTGTGTGGCTGTCTGACCCCAGACGGGAAAGACATAAAGCATCTCGAGTCACAACCATTACTTAGCATTGCTTCGTGAGGTCCCAAATGGACAGCGCCGCACTATAAATGAGTTGCATAATGGATAGAGGAGGTGTTAACAGTTCTCGTCCTCAGGCATCGAGAATTCTATTGGGAAAGGTGCACTAAATGAGCATGAGTAATAAAAAGGAAAAGTTGTTTTCCGTGAGATCAAATAAGCTGCTGAGAAATGCACACAATATGCGATTACAAACACAAACCATCATTTAATGGAATACTTGCAAAATGGTAAAAATTCTTAAGCCTGCTCTTATTAGGGGTGATATAAATATTTAGAATTTCAAGTAACTGAAGTTTAAACTAATTTCTATAGTAAAAATTTAAACAAGCATAGGGATTTGATTTGGTTTTTTGCTCTACGGTCATTTTGTGCACACTTTTGGCTAATTAGACAGGGACCTACAGTTTAACGTGGATTCTGAACCACCAAAAACATCCATTCCACCGTCCGGATTCGAAACTGAAGCTTGGATGGTGATTGTGACATAATATATACAGTATTTTATATCGACTGTCAAGTTGTATGGTGGAAGTTTTTCGGTATTTTTTTTTTTTTTTTTTTTTTTTAAATAGCAAATACATGTTAGGCATCCCTAAAATTTCATCAGAAGGCATCTTGTCTTCATATTGTACCGGTGTATTTTCGTAGTATAAATTTTGCAAATATGTGGTCCAAGTAACAATTATAATAGCATACAGCATAAAAAGAATTGTATATTACAAATATTTTTTTGCGAGAGAAAATAAAAATAGGCTAGATTATTTTATTAATTTTTCACGTTTACAATTCTTAATTCAATAATAAATATAGATTAAATACCTTTGAAATAATCTTAAATAAAAAGCAATTGATTTTTTCATTACTAAAAAGCAATTGATTGATAGATTATTAAAACAAAAAACTTTAATAATAACTCTTAATTTTATAATGATATACTTAAAGCTAATTAAAGATTGATATTTGTCAGAAATATTGATTTTTTTTCTTAAAAGTGAATGTTTAAAAAAAAATTAAGCAATCATTTTTAGTTCATTAATTACCGACAATGAATGGATATCAACAAAAGATTCTATTAAAATGCATCTTAATGCATTTATAGAATGCATTTGTAGAATTAAATACAAATAATTCTATAAATAGAACATTTATAAAATTAAATATCTTTGCATTTATAGAATCTTAACCATTTAATCATTTAGAAATTAAAGACTATTAAATTAATTAATATTAGATTTAACAGATATCAAAATATATGTAATCTAAAATAATTACAATACAAAAATAAACAGTTAAAGGTAATCCTTTCAGAATTATAATTATCAGAATCACTTATAATAAATTATCAATTCTAATCATATCACATTATAATGACAAGATTGATTTTTTTTTCAATCACACTTTGCTTAAAAATGAATAAATTATTTACTTTTACTTTGATAAACAAAAATATTTATTTTCTGAACTTAATGTTGTTCGTGTACTGATTCTTGGCTATGAGAATAATTCCTTTTTAAAATTCTAACTATAATTTTAAAGTTTTTTTGAAAATTTTATCTCAATTTAATAAGGTAATTGAAATGCAAAATTAATAGTAACTGCATTTGATAAGTTATTTATTGATTTACGTTTTAATGAAATTTCTTTCCATTTCTCAAGTATCTGCCCTTCCCAATGTTTTATTATGTTCCCTTTTATTACTATGTATTCATTAGTTCAGTCATAAAGGTGACTTTTGTCACTCTGAAGTGATAAAATTTTAAAATTCTGTTCATAAAATATAATAATGATAAATTTTAACGTTACATAAATATAAGTATTTACGTTTCTCGGAAAAAGACTAAATAGAATAAAATTTATGATATATAAAATTTATGATATATAAAATTTATATATATATATATATATATATATATATATATATAAATGATTCCAGTAAAAAGAAGACAAAATTCTAAACTAACGATCATTAAAGTATCACGCTTCAACTATTTTGGTTTATTCCAAAAACTATCTCAGTAAAAATAAATCGGTCTCCAAAATAAATGTCTTAACATGGTCGAAATATTTGAATGAAATTATTCAATAAATTGTTTAAATATTTCGACCATGTTAAGGAAGAAAAAAATATATATCCACATAACAAAATAAAAATTTTTACACAAAATTTTATTGATTAAAGGCAGACAGTTGTTACTCGCATATACACACAAAACTGGAAAATCCGTTTTCGAAATTCTTTCCCGTAACAACCTACGTTCCAGCTGCTTTCATGTACAACATCTAAATCAGCAATGAATAACAAACCTTTTTCTTTCTTTCTTTCTTTCTTTTTTGACTAAAGAGTGTATGTAGTGGAAAAACCCATGTTCGCAATCTTTTCCAGAGTCAGAAAAGCAAACATGTCATTCCAAACTACCAGCTGCAACAGTAGATACAAAATTCTAGCTGCTGTGCCTTGTATATACAATTTTTTTTTTTTTTTTTTTCTTCTTCTTTTGAATGAAAATTTTCTTGTTTTTCTTTTAGATTCCAAGTTCAGCAACAACGTCGAAGAACCTGGCCGTGGGTCTCGTGTCATTTTGTAAGTCACGCAAAGCAGTTTTCCCCTCTTGCTTTGCACGAAATGTACGTCTCGAATGAGTTCCAACATTTTATTTTTCATTCTTAGTTTTCCAATTCTGTTCCAAAAAAAAAAAAAAAAATTCTTTTCTTTCTCGAACGAAGAATTTCTCAAGCAAAGACTGTGGATATTTTTTTTTTCTGGTCTGATTTTTCACTTTATAATTGTCTTTTAAAGATTTTGGGAAATTATCAGAATCAATATAACATTCTATACACTATCTTTGGGTTATGGAAGCCAATGGAAATTTCCTTTTTTTGATGTACTATAATTCGCAATTTCAATGTGAATTTTTAACTGCATTTTATTTTTAAAAGAAGAACTTTGTTCAATCAACCTAAAAACGTATTTGCGTTAATATTAATCTCTATAAAACAGTTAATAATGGCCAGAAACATTGGATAAACCTATGTTAACCTAACTGGATGAAACCTATGTTAACCTAAATGGATGATTTTTTTTTTCTCTACGTCGGGGTAGAGGCATATCCACCATGGGCCCTCTGGCAGACCAACAAAAACCATAAGACCCATTATTATAAAAATTGTCTGGAGAACAGTACATAAAAGAGAGCGCAGGGCAGCTTGTCAAATGTGTAAAATCAATAAAAGTGCCTAAAGAACACAGGATACAGTCACGTGTATTAGCCACGCCGATACGGCAAAGCTGTCCTTGTAAAAATTTATGTCCATTCAAAAGTCTAAAATTTGTAGTAAAACCAAGCGAGGAAGGTCCATGGGGATGGAGTGCAATAATGAACTCAACATGCAACAACAACTCGTCACAACTTCAACAATTTCATCATGCCTGGCCCTTGGAACACCTTTTGGTAACCGAAAGAGACGAGTTCGTCACTGCAACCCAGTTGTGATTATGCCTTCCATTTGTGTTAATACTAAAATATTCTCAAGGAATAACTCCAGATACGAGACTGAATACATATATATAATTGGTAGTAAAGATACACAAGTTTTACTAGAATCAAATAATTTGAAATTAAATATAATGAACAATTATTGATAAGATTTCTAAGGCAATTTGTGAAGACGCATTCAATAATTGTAAAAATTTCCTAATTTTCAATCTTATCAGATTGAAAATTATAAGCTATTACTAGAATGAATGAACTACTAAAACATTAAGGCATTTGTAAAAATAGCTTCACTTCAAATTCAAATTAAATATTTATTTTAAAATGTAACTAAATCAGATTTAAAGTTTGTATTTTAGCTTTAATCCAATAAGGGCAAAAATTTAAAATTTAATGCATAAAACAAATACAAAAAGAATCAACGCATTACACGAAATTTTAAATAATATAAACAAATGTTTTCATAATCTAAACAAATAATAAATAATTCCTTTAGATATCCAGCATATCAATGTTATTGTTTTAAATAAGAAATATTTATTTATTTATTCAAACAACTCTAGTATCTCATTCATCACAGTAATAACCTCATCATTTCATTATGTATACATAACTCATGACAAATGTGTTCTATAAATAGACATATGCAATGTATTACACGAATTACATTTAAGCATTATTAATAACAAAATACATTAATAGCAGTCCCATTATGTTACTCAGTTAATTAATTATGCTCGTAAGATAAACTTTGTATGTTTATGAGTTTGGTTTATTTATTGAAATAACATCTTTTTTTTACATAAAAATAAAGTACGATATACATTTTCAATGGAGTTTTCGCATACTATAAAAGTGACACTAACTCTTAACGTTAGATCTGATAGTTTGCTATACTCAGTTAAATAAATATATGATTATTAAGAAATGATATTTAAAATTTTGCGTTAGCTATACTGTAACGTTATTCAAAAATGCCTTTACATCTGAGTATAGTAATCACATCAACACCTAATTATACGGCTTTGACTTATTTTATTAGTGTAAGTAAACACATGATAAAAATCTATGACTAAAACATTCAAATATCATAACATATGTATGAAACATATTGATTGCTGCTTTTAAGATGTTTCATATAAATTGTTCGTATAATCTCTATTCAAATAACATTCTTACCTGAATAATTCATTTAATTATATTATTCATTAATTAAGTTATTCACACTAGAGAAAGATGCAACTGGACATCGAACTACAGTATATTAGAAATGTATAACATCTTTTCTTTACATAAAAATAAAGTAAGATATACATTTCAATGCAGTTTTCGCATACTATAAAAGGGACATTAACTCCTAACGTTGGATATGCTAGTTTGCTATACTCAGTTAAATAAATATATGATTATTAAGAGATGATATTTAAAATTTTGCGTTAGCTATACTGTAACGTTATTCAAAAATTCCTTTACATCTGAATATAGTAATCGCAGAATACATCAACATCTAATTATATGGCTTTGACTTATTTTATTAGTAAAAGTAAACACATAAGATCTATGACTAAAACATCCAAATATCATATCAATATAACAAATCTGTGGAAAAATATTGATTGCTGCCTTAAGATATTGTGCATAAATTATTCAAATTGTACATATAAGCTCTGTTCAAACAACATTTATACTTGAATAATTAATCTAATTATATTATTCATTAATTTAGTTATTCACACTAGAGAAAACTGCGAACGAAAAATCCAAACATAAAAATGCATAATATCTATTTATATTCTGTTAGTATCCCAGACAAAAGTGTCTACTTGGTTATTCTAATAATAGTAAAGGATGACAATCTGTGACTAAAAGAGACACATATTGTAAAAATAGATATAACATCTATGAAAATTCATTAGATATTGCGTATAAATAAGCAACGCAAATTAAAATTATTGAAATTATCATATAAACTCCGTTCAAAAATTCCTTAAATCAATTAATGGGACTTGAAAAATCTAGTATCAAGAAAAAACATTTTTAATTCATTAAATTGAGCGTCGGAATCTTAATCTAGTAGATTCATTTATTAATCATATTTGGATTCATTATGGAAATGCAATTTTTTTGTGCAAATTATCTAACATAATAAATAGATGATGCATTTCAGTATACGAGATAATTCCTCAAATATCATCAAAACTCTGCTTAAAAAATAATATTTCTAAACGGTTAGTTGCAAGACAGAAATATTTAAATATTATGCACAAGTATTCTAAATATAAAATAATGCAGAATATAAGAAATATATTAACATCTAATCTGATCTGATTAAATCCAAGCTCATTGCGTTAGTCGTTTAGTTTATTGAAATGCACTATAAAATCGCAGTATTGGGCGATTTTTTAATCACATTTGGATTCATTATGGAAATGCAATTTTTATGTGAAAATTATTTAAAATAATAAGACAATACAATAAATAAATCACAATCAATCACAATACAATAAATAAATTATGACTTACAGTATTTAGAATAATTCCTCAAATATTATCCAAACTGTTGAAATAACATTAATATTTCTAAATATTATTGTTATTTCAGCAGACCTGCTATATTATTTAACAATAATATAATATAACACTATTCTAAATATAAAATAATGCAGAATATACAAGATATATTAACATCAAATTCTGATTAACATCCAATTTCATTTCATTACTCATTTAGTTTATTAAACTGAACTACTGAATCTTAATGCTAGTTTATTTGTCAATTTGAATTCATTATGGAAATGCATATTTTTATGTGCACAAAGATAACAATAAATAGATGATAGGTTTCAGTATTCAGAATAATTCCCAAAATATCATCCAAACTTTGCTTAAATCACAATGATATTTCTAAACAGTTCGTTGCAAGACACACATGTAACATTTAAAAATTGCTAAGTATTATGTATATAAAATAATGCAGAATATGCTAGCATCGAAACTGATTAACATCGAATCTCATTGCATTACTCGTTTAGTTTATTAAATTGAAAGGCAAAATCTTAATACAGGTTTATTTGTTAATCGAATTTGGATTTTTTATGGTAATGCATATTTTTATGAACAAATTGCTTGACATAGTGATGTTATTGTTGTAACATATGGCTTTATTGGAAACCAATCCATAATTAACGTAGCAATAAATAGATTAATTATTCTAAATACTGAAAAGCATCCTCAAATACCATTTCAAACTCTGCTTAAATAACAATATTTCTAAATAGTTCGTTACAAGACAGCAATATTTAAATGTTATGTGTAAGTATTCTAAATATAAAACAATGCAGAATATAAGAAATATATTAGCATCTAATCTGATTAATATCCAATCTCATTGCATTTCTCGTTTAGTTTATTGAAATGACATACATTTGTTAATCTTATTTGGATTCATTATGGAAATGCATATATTTATGCTCAAATTACTTAAAATAGTAATAAATTGATGACGGATTTCAGTATTCAGAATAATTCCTCAAATATCATGCAAAACTCTGCTTAAATCACAATAATATTTTCTAAACAGTTCGTTGCAAGCCAGCAGTTTTTTAATGTTATGTATAAGTATCCTAAACATTAAATAATGCAGAATATATTAGCATCTAATCTGATTATTAACATACAATCTCATTATATTTATTCGTTTTGTTTATTGAAAGGCACGACAGAATCTTAATATTGGGTGATTTGTTAATCTTATTTGGATTCATTACAGCAATGCATATTTTTATGTGCAAATATAGTAATAAATAGATGATGTTAAGTAATAAACAGTAATAAATAGTTTCGGTATCCAATAATTCCTCAAAGATCATCCAAACTCTGCTGAAATAATAATATTTCTAAACAGTTCGTTGCAAGACAGCAGTTTTTTAATGTTATGTATAAGTATTATACATATAAATTAATGCAGAATATGTTAGCATCGAAACTGATTATCATCCAATTTCATTGCATTAGTCGTTTAACATATTGAAATGCATGACAAAATCTCAATATTGCTAATCATATTTGGATTCATTGTGGAAATGCAATTTTTACGTGCAAATTACTTAACATAGCAATAAATAGATGTTGGGTTTCAATATCCGATGATTCCTCAAATATCATTCAAACTCTGCTTAAGTAACAATAATATTTCTAAACAGTTTGTTGCAAAACAGAAATATTTAAACCTTATGTATAAGTACTCTAAATATAAAATAATGCACAATATAAGAAATATAGTAGCATCTAATCTGATTAATATCCAAGATCATTGCATTACTCACTTAGTTCATTAAACTGAATTTAATATAAATTAAATTGAATTGAATCTTAATATTGGCCAATTTGTTAATCATATTTGGACTCATTATGGAAATGCAGTTTTTATGTGCACATTACTTAACATAGCAATAAATAGATGATCCCTTTCAATATATGGAATAAAAAATACTCAAAATATCATGCAAACTCAGCTCAAACAACAATAATATCCAAACACATTACCTAATCCAATTACATAACTCATCAAATTAATCAAATCCATAACACAAGCTTACGATAACACATGCCACCGATTCTAAACCATCCAAATCCCTCACTGTAAGCCCAAAACGAGCCGTCCCAGACCCCAACCTTCGCCTCAAATCGTATCTTTTTTATACTACAAGAAGGAGAGAGAGAGTGTGCGATAATAAATCTTCGGACCTCTTCCTGTTGCAGAACGCCCGGCGTTTGTAAACAAAGCCACGTGGTGGGCAAGTCATAAATCTTGAGCGCGAAAAAGATCGCGCGGACACCGAGGGAGAGAGAGCGGCGGCGGCGGCTGATTGATGGTTGTGCCGCCGCCGCTGATGGATGCGCCCCGGCATGGCCGTGGGAACGGGACTCATTTGAATAATAGGGCTCTCTCTCGTTAGCGCAGATTTGGGTGGAGAGCGGAGTTGAGGATTTTGTTGTGATTTTGTAGTGGTGGAATTAAAAGACAAGAAAATTTATCGAATGAAAATTTGATTTTTTAAATAATTATTTGGAATCTTTAACATGAAAAACTTTTTTTTTCCGGACAATTAAAAATAAAAAATCACTGTAAATATTTTGCAAAAATTTTAATCACATGTAATTTAAATTTTATACTTCTATTTTTTTTATATATATATTTTTTTTATGAAGATTGACATATATATAAAATAAATGTAATTGATGAATTAAATGCTATAAATAAAACATTTTTTTTATGGAAATTTGATGAATGTGCTGTATTATAGAATGTTTATTATTTTTAACGCACATAATGAACATTTTCTAAAAAAAAATCAAAATGCTGATTATATGTTAAAATACACGAAAAAAGAAAATGAAAATCGAAGAGGTTTGGTTTGGTTTGTCGCTCTACGTCATTTTTTGCACATTTTGGACTAATTAGACCGGGACCTACAGTTTAATGTAGATTCCGAACTACTAACAGTAATAACCATAAGAACTAATAATAACTATAAGAACTAATAACAAGCATTTAACTGCATTATTATAATTTTTACATATTATTAATAAATTAAATGATATTAATAAAAATTATTAGCCGAGATCAGAGGGTTTAATTCATGATTGCAGCTTAAACTTTAAAATATTTTACAAAAGTAAAATTATATCAATTTATCATTTTTTTTAAAATTAATTTACTTGTAAAAATGTGTCGGAGAGTAGACCAAGATTTTGTTTAGATGTTTGTTTGTTCAAGTAGTACAACTAATTATAATTATAGTTCAACAGTAGCTCAAATAGTACTACTAACTATAGTTCAACAATAGCTCAAGTAGTACTACTAACTATAGTTCAACAATAGCTCAAGTAATACTACTAACTATAGTTCAACAATAGCTCAAGTAGTACTACTAACTATAGTTCAACAATAGCTCAAGTAGTACTACTAACTATAGTTCAACAATAGCTCAAGTAGTACTACTAACTATAGTTCAACAATAGCTCAAGTAGTACTACTAACTATAGTTCAACAGCAGTTCAAATAGTACTGCGGTTGAAATCTAGTTTATATTAAACTAGATTTCAACAGCATGCCATGTTTTATGGGTTCCAGTTAAATTTATTTTAAAAATACGCCAAAATATATCTTTCTCTTTTGCTTCATTCCTTGATAAGAGTCATAATCATTTACTTGTCTTCATTCAAAAAAACAGAAAAAAGCGTTATCAATTCAGATTTTTTACTTTTCTTCACAAACAATTCGTCACCTTAAATAAGGGGAGGGTAAAAACAAACACTTCATTCATTAAAATCTAAATGCCAGCTTGCATTTTAACCAAGATCTAATCTGCCAAAATAACCGCAAAAAACCATTAACAAAGTCGAGCAGGAAGATTCTTGACAAGTTTACGCTTCCAAATGTGTGTTTTGCTTGCTGTCTTTACTTACATCAAAAAACAACGACAACGCACACATAGAAGAAAAAGAAAGAAAAAGCATGGAATGGGAAAGACACCACGATTATTTTTATTCATTTTACCATCTCTTCCAGAAAGAAAAGCCCTGAGAAGCACTACATCTACTCCCTCTCGCAGGAAGATGCTGCTACCACTTACTGCTTCAGAAAGCGAGCCCAGAGAACAAGAGGGATCTATTTAAAAAGATCTCGGGGGCTTGTTTTTCTTAGCGATTCACATGTCAACCGAAACGGAGCTCGGAAACACGAACATGCGACGGGAAAAGAGAGTTATTTTTAGTTTCCCAGAATCTGTTTTCGTGGC
>BPLQ01013289.1:0-51529 GCA_021605075.1 Caerostris darwini | reverse complement strand
AGAACAGGTGTAAATGCGCAGTGCTTTCGCAGAAGCTTTCATTTCTGTTCAAGTTATTCATGTGAAGAGGTTTTGACGTGATGATGACCGCAATGACGGGAATTAACAGACTTTGAACGCGGAATGTTAGTTGGAGCTAGACGCATGGGTCATGCCATTTCGGAAATCGTTACGAATTCAACATTCCCAGATCCACTGTGTCAAGAGTGTGCCGAGAGTATGAAATTTCAGGCATAACATCCCACCATGGAAGCAGCGCAGTGGTCGACCGCCTGCACTTAACGATCGAGACCGGCGACGTCTGCAAAGAGTCGTAAATTCTAACAGACAAGCAACACTGTGTCAAATAACCGCAGAAATCAATGTGGGACGTACAAGGGACTTGTCTGTTAGAACTGTGCGGAGAAATTTGGCTTTTCTTAGGCTATTCCAGCAGAAGACCGACTCGAGTGCCTTTACTGACAGAACGACATCGCTTGCAGCGACTCGTGGGCACGTGAGCATATCGGTTGGTCCCTAGATGAATGGAAAACCGTGGCCTGGTCCGATGAGTCACGATTTCAGTTGGTAAGAGCTGATGGTAGGGTTCGAGTGTGGCGCAGACCCCACGAAGCCATGGACCCAAACTGTCAGCAAGGCACTGTTCAAGCTGGTGGTGGCTCCGTACTGGTGTGGGCTGTTTTTTCATGGCATGGACTTGGTCCTCTGGTGCGACTGGACCGAACATTGACTGGAAATGCTTATGTTCAGCTACTTGGAGATCACTTGCAGCCATTCATGGACTTCATGTACCCAAACAACGATGGGATTTTTATGGATGACAATGCGCCATGTCACTGGGCCACAACTGTTCGCGATTGGTTTGAAGAACATTCTGGACAATTCCAACGAATGATCTGGCCACCTAGATCGCCCGACATGAATCCCATCGAGCATTTATGGGACATCATCGAGGTCTGTTCGTGCCCAAAATCCTGCACCATCAACGCAATTATGGACATCTATCGAGACAGCATGGCTCAATATTACTGCAGAAGACTTCCAACGACTTGTTGAGTCCATGCCACGTCGAGTTGCTGCACTTCGCCGGGCGAAAGGAGGGCCGACACGATATTAAGAGGTATCCCATGACTTTTGTCACTTCAGTGTATAATTTGTAGATGTGCCAGATGATTAAAAACATTGGCCAAGAAATAAGACATAGCATAACATATATTCAATAAATAAAACGTGCATTGATGATATAAAAATTTAAAATACACTGCTGAAAATAATTAGGGGATATTATGATTTTGATATAAACTGCAAATGAAAAAAAAATTTTTTTGGTGACTGATATACATTATATACAAATGTGACATCATAATCGTAATTAATATCGATTATGTATAGTTATGTTATATCATCGTAATTAATACATCATATTAAGATATGACAAAAGAAGAAGCAGCTGCAACCAACAAAGAATAATTAAATTTTATTGACACAATTCTTACATATTACATAAACAAATAATGTGATTTTTCGAATACAGGCGAGTTTCGATAAGGGTCCTGGTTTCCCCTGACTGAATGCAACGTCGCACATCTATGTAGCAGGGAATCAATGAGGGACTGGGTTATTCTCTGTCACTTCTGTAAAAGAGAGCTTTTCAGCTGCTGAATGGTTCCTTAGGGTAATAAGCGACTGGCAATCTTTCTCCCTAGCATGCCCGAACATGTTGTATTGAATTCACATATATGCTGGGAATTATCTGGATAATCCATTCGGATGATTCCTTCTTGGAATAGGAAATTATCCATCAGCTGAGCACGATGTGGCCTAGCATTATCATCCACGAGAATGAATTCGTATCCGATTTCTGCAGCGTAAAAGATCGCAATAGGTCCGAGAAGGATCAAATCCCGTTAATATGCAGGGCGGTGTTGCTGTCCATTAATAGAAATATAGACCCAGACCATCACTTCACCTCCACCAAATCGGATACTTTCATGCACAAATGCAGTAGCATTCCGTGCATCAGGCTCTCCGAAAAAACTGGAAAAAAGAAAATAAAGAAAATTCGCATATTGTCCGGTTGTACACTAAAGCGGGACTCGAGTGGAGCAACAAGCTCTTCCAGGACATCTCGGTCCCATCCGAGATGCTCCTGTGATCACCTGCTGCTGGCAGCACGGTGGTCCTGTATCAGTGAAACACAAACCGTAGGTCTGCGACCATAGAACACCCGAGTCGAAACTGTGGTACAGTAGCCCTTTGAAGGTGTTGCTGGAAAAAAATTGGTGCTCACAATGCTGTTTCTTGTGACAGTTAGTGTTAAATACCGATCCCCATTTTGTGTCATTGCGCATATACGACCTTGTATCAATCTTCGGCGAATATTTCCAGTTTCCAAAAATAGATTCCATTGTCAGGAATGACTCTTTATGAACCTCCTAACGTTTTCGTTACAACAAATTGCGCTTGACCGCCTCAAAACAGTCTATGGCCCACCAGGTTACCGATTCAGCTAAGTCAACTTACTGATACATCTGTAGCGACACCTATTGATGGAAAATGGAATACAAGTTGAACTACTTCTACTTTCACTGTTAAAAAAGGGAATTTTCCCGCTAGAAAAAAACAAGAACGTAGTTGGCGTTCGAAGTAGAATAAAAGGATGCTGTAATTGTGAAAATTGATTATCGTCTTTTATTTTGCCGTCTGAATTTTAATAACATTACGCAACCTTTACAATACCGCCACATACTTGGTGACCCGTGAATTGTTTGCAAACAGTGAATTATTTACAAAATGACTCAAACTAATGGATCGGCGAAAAAAGATGAAGTAGCGCGGGTAAGTGTCAAAATACCTCCTTTTTGGGCAGAAAAACCAGAAATATGGTTCTTTCAAGTTGAAGCTCAGTTTTCAATTTGTGGAATAACAGCCGAAGATACAAAATTCAACTACTTAGTCTCGCAATTAGAACCGAAATTTGTTGAAAGTTTGTGGGACATTATAAGTGATGATAATAGAACAAAATATACCGCTTCAAAAGAACGTTTGCTGAATACTTTTAAAGAAAGCGAAAATAAGCGTCTTCAGAGACTACTTACAGGACTTGATTTGGGAGATCTTAAACCCAGTCAACTTTTACAAAAAATGCGAAACCTGGCTACTGATGGAATAACTGATAAGGTGCTAACAACATTATTTCTACAAAAAATGCCTGACTCCATGCGGAATATTTTACTAGTTAGTGATGAAGGAATTGAGAAACTGGCATTAATGGCAGATCGTATTCTTGAAATGCAACCAAAACAAGAACTTTACTGCGTAAGCAATAATGTTTCATCAGGATCAGATGCCATAACTGAGTTACGACAACAAATTGCATCTATGGATAATAAACTTGAAAAACTGAGTGTCACAAGGAACTCTCGTTCCCAACCAAGAAATACAGATCGATACTCTTCTTATGATCGAAGTAAGTCTCGCAATCGCTATTATAATCCTTCTGGCAAATACTGTTATTACCATTTTCATTTTCGAGAAAAATGTTTTCCTGATAAATGCAAAGCTCCATGTGCATGGAAAAATAATCCTTCGGAAAACCAGAATCAGCAACAGAATTAACGGCAGACTCTGCTGCTGAAAACACAAAACATTGCCGTCAATTCCGTCTATTTGTCAACGACAAAAAAACGGGTTTACGCTTTTTGGTTGATAGTGGAGCGGACGTAAGTCTTATTCCTTCTACTTCTAAACACAAATTTATTAGTGACTATAAATTATATGCTGCAAATAATACTGCAATCGATACTTTTGGTACAGAAATTTTAAATCTTGATCTGGGTTTGCGCCGAGAATTTCAATTCACGTTTATTGTGGCCAAAATTAGTAAACCTATACTAGGTGCAGATTTTTTAAACAAGTTCAATTTATTAATTGATATAAAGCATAAGATGAACACTGTTTGTGCTTCGTTCAAGGGTGCTTTCTATTCAGCTAACTGACCTACAATCCATTGGATGAGTGTTTTATGTATTGATCACTCCTATGTAAAGGGAACTTTCTGTTCAGCTCGCTAACCCCCAGTCCAATGGAGAAGTGTTTGATTTATTCATATATACACTGAAGTGACAAAAGTCATGGGATAGCAATATGCAAATTTTCAGATGGCAGTAGCATCGCGTAGAATAGGTATAAATGCGCAGTGCTTTCGCAGAGCTTTCATTTCTGTTCAAGTTATTCATGTGAAGAGGTTTTGACGTGATGATGACCGCACGACGGGAATTAACAGATTTTGAACGCGGAATGTTAGTTGGAGCTAGACGCATGGGTCATGCCATTTCGGAAATCGTTAGGAATTCAACATTCCCAGATCCACTGTGTCAAGAGTGTGCCGAGAGTATAAAAATTTCAGGCATAACATCCACCATGGACAGCGCAGTGGTCGACCGCCTGCACTTAACGACCGAGACCGGCGACGTCTGCAAGAGTCGTAAATTCTAACAGACAAGCAACACTGCGTCAAATAACCGCAGAAATCAATGTGGGACGTACAAGGGACTTGTCCTGTTAGAACTGTGCGGAGAAATTTGGCTTTCTTGGGCTATTCCAGCAGAAGACCGACTCGAGTGCCTTTACTGACAGAACGACATCGCTTGCAGCGACTCGTGGGCACGTGAGCATATCGGTTGATCCCTAGATGAATGGAAAACCGTGTCCTGGTCCGATGAGTCACGATTTCAGTTGGTAAAGAGCTGATGGTAGGGTTCGAGTGTGGCGCAGACCCCATGAAGCCATGGACCCAAACTGTCAGCAAGGCACTGTTCAAGCTGGTGGTGGCTCCGTAATAGTGTGGGCTGTTTTTCATGGCATGGACTTGGTCATCTGGTGCGACTGGACCGAACATTGACTGGAAATGCTTATGTTCAGCTACTTGTCGATCACTTGCAGCCATTCTTGGACTTCATGTGCCCAACCCACGAGGGGATTTTTATGGATGACAATGCGCCATGTCACCGGGCCGCTGTTCGCGATTGGTTTTTGAAGAACATTCTGGACAATTCCAACGAATGATCTGGCCACCTAGATCGCCCGACATGAATCTCATCGAAATTTATGGGACATCATCGAATGGCCTGTTCGTGCCCAAAATCCTGCACCATCAACGCTTTCACAATTATGGACGTCTATCGAGACAGCATGGCTCAATATTCCTGCAGAAGACTTCCAACGACTTGTTGAGTCCATGCCACGTCGAGTTGCTGCACTTCGCCGGGCGAAAGGAGGGCCGACACGATATTAAGAGGTATCCCATGACTTTTGTCACTTCAGTGTATAGGATTTATTCCTACGTAAAGAGCAATATCTGCTCAACTCCCACGGTAGAGCTGCGTTTGGCTTATTGATGTAAAGGACTCATTCCTACGAAAAGGAAACTTTCTATTCAGCTCGCTAATCTACAAATCAATGGAGAAATTTTTGGTTTACTGATTTATTGATGCATATGACCCATTTCTACGTAAAGGGAACTCTAACCCGACGAAGCAATTTATGTACATATTTATTTATTATGCACACATTTTAATTCTTTTGATAGTTGTCGCAAAAATTGTTTGTGAAACATTTAAACATACTGTGCTCATATTTTAAATTATAGTATATCATATTTAAATGTAACAAATGCAGTAGTTTTTGTTACATAACTATTAGTAAAAATATAAAGAAAATATAAAAAAATATAACTGTCAGTAAATAAATAACAAAATGGTATTCAAATATAATTTTTTGGAAAAATTGGAACATAAGTAAATTATATATCTCTTTCATCAGTGATAAATATATCATTTTCATTATACAGCAAATTTTAAGTTATTATATATTAATTAGTCAAGTTAAATTATTTAAAATAACAATAATTTTTTCCCATGATTTTTCTTTCAATATGAATGCATTTAAAATAAAAATTATTAATTTGTAACTAAATCTTATATTTTATAGAATTACTTACCGAAATTTATTACTGTTCTTCAGCCTTTAGTAACATTGATACTTAATATTCAAGATTTATAACATTGATAGTTCCTCAATCATTTGTAAAATCAGTTTGTTTACTATAAACGATGCTTCCAATTCACTATCTTTCAATGTGAAATTCAGTAAATCGCTTTTCACGTGTGTTAAAAACAATCTGTTATCCTCGTCTGTTCTGCACTTCAGCAATGAGTATGAATGAATAAGCTGACCTTGCTACCTCTACTCCTTCTGTTTACTGCGATATCACATGACACTGTAACGACCACGAATGTTTACGTAAATTGTCCGAGAGCAATTCGTTCAATTTTAAATCATTCGTTGAGCCATTTCAGAAGAACATTAAAGAGGAATTTAAGTACACTAATATTAAATTTATATTTGACTTTTCAAATAGCTGCATTTATATTTCAATAAAATTTATAAACAATTTTTTTTATTTAATGAGTACACGAAAATCACCAATTATTTTTATTTATTTTTTAATTAAATAAATGCCTTCATTTATTTGTCCTACTGCGATTAGAAATCGTCTCAAGAAAAATATTAAATGACGTCATAACGCGTCCTTTTTTACATTTGTGATTCATAATTCATATTTGATAAGCTTTATTTAATTTTATTCATTAATAATTTCATTTCATTTAATCTTTATTTATTTTTTTAATAATTTTATTGTTATTTTAAACTCAGCATTTATAAATTCATATACATGTTAGTGAACGAGATCAAAATGATTAATTTAAAAATAAAATCAAAATAAATTTCTTGAAATTAAGACGATAAATATTTCAATTCTTTGTGATTGTGTTGTTTTTAATATATTTTTTGTTTGTTTCTAATTTTCTATTATAAAAACTCAACATTTATTGCTTTTTTATATTCTAAATCATTAGTGAAGAATAAAAGCTTTCATTTTTTCTTTTATCCTAACGTAATTTGAAATCGTCTAAACTAAAAATAGGAAATGACGTCATAACTCATTCTTTTTCACATCTGTGATTAATAATTAATATTTCAAATTCTTTATTTTAATTTTATTCCTTTATAAATTCATATATATTTTAGTGAGCGAGATCAAAATGACACATTTACAAATAAAAATTAAATAAATATCTTGAAATTAACGCGATATTTTTTTTCAATTTTTAGTGATTTTTCCCTTTTTCAAATATATATATATATTTTTTTTTCTAATATTTTATTATGAAAACTCAGCATTTATTTTTTTACATTCTAAATTATTTGTAATGAATAAAAGCCTTCATTTTTTTTTATTTATTCTATTGCAAATTGAAATCGTCTAAACAAAAATAGGAAATGACGTCATAGCGCATTCCTTTTCACATTTGTGATTCATAATTAATATTTAATATTCTTTATTTAATTTTATTTATTTATAAAAATTCGTGTACATTTTTGTGAACGAGGTCAAACTGATAAATTTGAAAATAAAAACAAAATAAATTTCTTGAATTCAACACGATAAATTTTTCAATTTTTTTTATGATTGTGTTTATATATTTAAATTGTTTCTAACTTTTTATTATAAAAAAATCAAGATTTATTCATTTACGTTCCAAATTGTTTGTAATGAAATAATGGATAATAATAATAATGAATGATATTTTTATGTGTTGTTTGGGTTCTTAATTTTTCGATAAAGCTTTATTTAATTAAAAATGGATAAAGAAAATAATAGGTTTTTAATTAAAAAATTCAATTGTCCTTTTACTTGGTTATTCATTAGACCTTGTATATTTTTATATTATTCATGTCTTTATTATTTAGGAACAACACTTTTTTTTGTATTATTAGAAAGCGATTTACGTGAAAATCAAATCACTCGAAATTTTATATTTTAATTTTTTTGTGCATTAAAATTATACTCCCTGCTGACAGTAAAATGTCGTAAATAAAATAAGAATATTTTCTTGGGATTTCTTTAATTTTTTTTTTTCATTGATATATTTCTCATTAAATTTACCAAATTAATAAATATATAATTTCAAAAAAGTTGTGAAATGCCTGTTCATAGTTAGATGAAGAATTAGAATTTTGTCAATAGAATCAATAGAATATTATGAATCAATAGGATTTTTCAAGTTACTGAAATAGTAAGTGCAAAACGATGATATTTTGATTTTTGTCATTTAAAGGGTTGATTCATCTGTGGCTTCAAGAAAAAATATATTATAAAGATGCAAATAAAGAAGTGAACTATTTGCTAATAATACTTCACGAATTGATAGTAAATGAATAAAAATTAATATTGATTTTTTATCATTAATTTGGATATTCTAACTTTATCGAATACTAGGCATTTTAAGTGAAGTTAATGACTGCTATTATGTCAAATATTTAGCAAATTCAGTGTTACGGAGAGAGGACTTTCTATACTACCCTCCCATTTTTCCAAACATCCCCAGGAAATTGTACTTTTTCAGTTATTTATGATGATTGCTTTGTTGTTGTGGCAAATAGTTTATTTTTTAAACTTATTCATTTTCATTGGGCAAAGTTTAAAAAAAAGCTGTTTTATTTATTCTTTTTTTGTTTTTAATCAAGCATATAACAATTGTTATCCTAAAATTTCCATGAAAATTATATCCAGAGTAATCCATCTCGTTATGTTGGCTTATTTTCCTTGAAGAAAATGTTTGACTTTATAAATGTTGTTGCTGTTTCTTATCCCACTTGGCTGGCCAAGCCCACGAGCCCATACGTACTCACGATTGAAGGGGAAGGAAGCAGCTTCTGTTGTGATGGAGCACCTGTAGGTAGAAGTCTGACTTTGGCTCCGTGACGGTCTTTCAGTCATAGGAGAACGGGACCTACGGCTTAAGGTGGATTCCGAACCACTACAAACATCCATGGCACAGCCTTGATTTGAACCCGAAACCTGTGGCACCGAGCGTTAGACACTCGGCCATTCAGGTCCCAAATTTGTGAATGCCAACGGCACGCGGTGTTCCCAGGTGGTCACCCTCCCAAGTACTGATGCTTGACTTCGGTGATCTAACGAGAACCGGTATATTCAGCATGATATGGTCGTTGGCTTTATAAATGTAGCTCATTCAAAAGTAGTTGTGATTAAATAAATTCTTCTCTACATTTTCTCTGCAAAACAAAGTTCTTGTAACTAACTAGCAAGGAACCTAGCTTAACCATACAAAAACTAGCTTAACCATACAAGGATGAGACAAAGATTCACAATAATACCTTTTTATTTCGTTTCAGGAAGTTTAGAAATAAAATGTAGTTGATCCTTAAATGGAGTTTTGATTAGGCACTTTTCTACTTCATTATAAACAGCTTATAAATGGGAGGATAAACTTTTCAAATGCTCATTTCTCAATAATTATCAAAGCAATAGATTGATTTCTATAATATGAGCACGTGCGTTGTTTGATGGAGATTACAGAACATTTTTAGAAATCATTGCAGGTAATTTTAAATGGACTTAAAAATGAATACGGTTTATATATATATTGATATTTTAATGAATTCTTTTTAATGATCAAAGACATTCTCATTCTACCTTGCAATTATAATGTTGTGAATGACACAAAAATTAAAAATATTCCTGTGTTTTCCCTTTGTAGGTAAGCATTAATACTTTTTATGTGTAAAACTATGTTGTTTCTATAGCTATATAAAATCAGTATTAGACCTATTTTGGTCTATGGCTCTGAAACATGGACTTTGGCAAGATCTGATGAGTCCCATTTGGGTACATTTCAGCGGAAGAGGTTTCACACAGGTTTCCACAGGTTTCGGATTCGAGTCCCGGCGGTGCCGTGAATGTATGCAGTGATTCGAAATCCACTTTAAGCCGTAGGTATCGGTCTCATATGACTGCAAGAGCGTCATGGAGCCCAGTCAGACTTCTCTCATCCACATCAATCCCAAACTGTAAAGGGGCAACTCAGCTCTAGGTATAGTGATGTGGTTTGGTGTAGTAGTAGTACTTATGATATGGGCAGGAGTGACTGGAATCAAGATACATTTCAGTCTCAGCTATCTCAATCAACTTCACTTTACGGTTATCAGAAATTATTTTGTGGACTTTTTTGATGTTTTCGTCGGTAACAGCCTCTTTGGGGCGTCCATTGCGTGCATCGTCCTCGGTGCTCATTTCGTCTCGTTTAAATTTAGCAAACCGCTTCACCACGGTTGATTTTCCTGGTGCAAAGTCCGAATAATGTTTATCAAGCCAAGGCTTGGCATCAATAGTATTTATTTTCGCAAAAAAGCAATACTTTATTAACACACGAAATTTATTTTTATCCCTTTTTTCAAACAAACAAAAGTTGCTTCACTAAAGATGCTATAACTCACATACTAATAGTGCAACATCTGTCAAATTTATACACGTGTCTTTTGAAGGTTAGGGCTAACTAAAAATCATGTAGATTTAATACTAGTAGCGCCATCTATGTGTTAGCCTATGAACTTTTCAGCCTCCTTGTTATATGTTAATAAATTTTATAAAATACTTATCAGAATTATAGTTTGTTCATTTTTTTCCCTCTTCAATGCCTGGGTATTTACGAATTTTTAAATTTCACGTCAGCCTATCATTGTTGTACAGGAATCACCACATTCATTGATTAATGTTGTTTTCTGGCACAACCATAATTCGATTCGAATACCCAAGACGAATAAATGTGGGAAGTTCGCACCTTCTTTTTAGAATACAAAAAGTGACCTTCCGGTCAATGAATTTATTGAGTTCATTCCTGGTGTTAAAATAGTAGCTTTCATTTTGGTTGCTTTGCTAATATTCGAATTAATCTCTTCTTGATCAAAAACCAAGCATGTTAAAAATAACGGATAAATCGGTGCACCAATTCTATCAATATAGATTAAGGTTGTACGAAGGGACTTCAAAGGATCAAAATTATTGGGAACTATTACTGGATTTATAAATGAATTGCCTGAAATCAATCTTCGTTTTGAGCAGTTCCAACATGATGGGACTTCTCCATATCATTCCGTCCGTAAGTAAAATTATTTGTTTAAAAATTACACGCAAAGTCACCCATAGAAAATAATGTGGAATGGCTACCTGTATCACCTACTGTGTCTTCTTAAGGGGTTATCTGAAATACCGGGTAAACAGTTTGCAATCATGCAATGTCAAAGATTTAAGTGCTGTATTATTCACGAATTAAAGTGTATATTTTTACCAACGGTCCTTCCAGTATGCATTACTGGAATTGCAAAACTTCAGTGCATTAAGGCCTGTTTTTATGCGGTATATAAAAAAATTATATCAAATGCATATTGTAAAATAATTAATTTAAAAAGAAAACAACAGATGGCTGTCAAAATAACATGCAAATTTAAAAAAAAAAATCCAACAGATGCCACATTTATATTAAATAATCGTGTTATCACAAACATTATTAGATGCGTGTAGTGCTACATCACGAATTGGTTTCGTAGTTTTGATTTACATATTTTTTGTGAGGCTTTTTTATGCAGTTTCTATATACCGCATAAATTTTGGTGCAAACACTATATTTTATGAAGTTTCAAGATGTATGTGATTTCTTTTAGGCTGTCCCTGTTCAACACACAAAAACAGGTTTGACTGTACATTATTTTGTGGGGTTTTTTTCAGATTGTATAATTGTTATATAACTAACTTTCTTACTAGAATGTTAGTTGCATTAATTTGTATCAATTTTAAAGTACCATATTTTTTTCGCTCGTTTCGTTATAACTGAGACTGAATACTATAGGATTTGCATATCAGAGTTCAAATTATAGATGGTTCTTTTTTATATATATTTCCAATGACAAGAGAAAAGGGCAAACTCTTACGAGATCAAAACAGTTTAAACTGCCACAAGAAAAAAGAAAACAATAAGAGAAAAAAAGCCCATGTCTCATCTGCAAAGTTCTAGCTCTCCATTATCTTTTCACCTCGGACATTCCTTCTGTTATGCTGCCAATGGTGGCTGCCAATGATCTCGTCTTTCCCACAGAGAGGCAATTTGGGCGATCAAAAATGTCGATGCGGTGCAGATGACTCGCCAAACAGCATAAATTCCGTGACAGCTTTTTCACGAGGTTTGTCCAAAATATCCTGTTTCAAAGTATATCTCCAACCCCTCGAGGGGATACGAGCAGTGAGCAATACCTTCCATCTAAGTCTCATTTGATTTTTGATATGAAGTCTCATGGAATGAAATGAATAGCAAGTATTTGGCTGTTGGACTATCTGTGTGCCCTTCTTATCCAGCATATCTGCCTGATCATTATCTAAAATATCTGTGTCCAGGGATCCACTGGAATTCAATGTGTCTTCCCTCTACCGTCAATCTTTCAAAAAGAGTTCACCATTCTACGATATGCTTAGACGAGGGTGCTTCATATGACCCCCTGGTGGTGACATGGATGTTTGTGAGTGGTTCGGAATCCACTTAAAACTGGAGGTCCCGGACTAATTAGTCCAAAGTGTGCAAAGAATGACAGTAGAGCGACAAAATAAACCAATCATATGACCCGATAGCTTGTATGGTAACTTTGGAGTCCGACAGCAAAATCACTTTGTTTTAAAGGTGTCTGGGAATAATTTACTGCAGAGCCATACAGATAGCCATTACTTCTCCATCGAAAACGGGTTTTTGTTTTCTGACAGGAACATAGAGAGAAAAAAATGGAAGAATATATTCCTGCTTTGGCATTTGGTGTATATTCAGTCAAGGAAACCAAACGTAAAATGTACGTAAAATACTATTTTACATCGCTGAATTTCAAGATTCAACACTAAGGAATAATAGAGAATGTACTCCGTAAAAATAATAAAAAATGATAGCATATGACAGACATTACTTCTGCAACTCTTTTTTATACTTTTATACACCATTCCGCTGTATAAGAATATAGTGATATTCATTTTAAAAAATGTTTGTTATTTCATATACTATTGACATAGTTTTTGAAGTAATTACAAAAATAAATGAAACTATCTAACATAGAAATTGTTAAATATGATTCAATTATTTTTGCAACGTGTTATGTTTAGTTTTTTTGTAATTAAAATTTGACATTGTTTATATTTTATTTATTTATGATGATGCTGATGATTTAAAACTACAACTATATCTGAAAAACAACTATTATAAGGAAAAATATTTCCCAAATCATGTAGAATAATTTCAGAGATAAATAGAGACGATTTTTTAAAAATTATTTTGATATTTTAATATTATTATATTATTAAAGTATGTTCCAGTACTTTTAAGAGCAAAGCAAATTGCAATTGAGTTCATTTAATAAATGCTGAAAATTAATATGAAATGTCCGTAAAAGTATCAAATATTCTCAATTGCAGTTTTCTCATGATGTAAAATTACTGTTAATGTGTTATTAATTTTAGATAAAAAAATTGTTTATGCATAAAAATAGTTTCATGTATAATTATTCATTCCTCGAATGAAATGTGTGCATTATCTGAAAGAATGAAAATTGTGTTGGAAATAGTATTAGCATTGTAGCTTTTTCTCGCTATAAGAGACATAGCAATTTTGTTTCCAGAGGAAAAGAAGATATATTTTTAAGAAATGCATAATAGCAACTTCTCACTCAAATTTGACAACAGATAAGCAGTGTTGTGGATATCTATGCTGCTACTTATAATAAGTGTTTTGTTCTAATAAGAACAACCTGTCACTCAAATCATACAGCAGATATTCAGTGTCATGGATAATGAGACCACATGAAATTAGCAATTGTCTGTCCAACCTTTACAGGTCGAAACAATTACATATGAAATATGTACTACGTGAGGAGTTGTTGCATCGTTATTGGTGATAGACCATGAGTTGAGGAAGTGTCCATTCAAATGAGAAGGGAGGGAAGCTGACCCCGTTGACGAATATTCTTAAAGGGGGGTTTTGGTGAAAGAAAGGAAGTGTTCTTCGACGGGTCGACAAGAATTGTTGTTTTTCTCTTTTTCTGTAAAGTGACTGAACAGGTCGAAGATATCGCCTGTCAACAAAGTGAGCCACTTGTGGTTTCATGTATCGCTGTATGATAATTAAGGTCTGCCGCAGACAGAGTGCATTAGATTCGTTGTAGACTAGAGAATTCTGAAAATCTTCTACCTTGCGCTGCACTTGTGAATGAAATTATTATCTTTAATTTTCATTTCTTTGTAAATAATAAATTTTAATAACCCAGAGTTCTGTATATATATATATATATATATATATATATATATAATATATATAAAGTTTGTAAATAAAAATTAAAGTGTTCCCATGAACCTGAAAATGGCTCTTTCTGAAGCCGTTATAGGTCTAGTATGGGCAAAGACGTTACAGCATACGTGATGCTTCATGGCAATCATAAGAAAACTGTAAATCGTATGTAATATTCAAGATTACATTTAAAGAAGATATAATTCTTTATACAGATGAATATAGATGATTTTCTTTATATAGATGATTTTCTTTCCTCATATCATTCTTTCACCTTTCCCTTAGCCTTGAAAATCGAGCTTTGATCACCATTGTTATAAGAAGTAAATGTTTGAAAAATATTCGAAAAAAAAATGCTTGAAATGTTATTCATGTGTCATCATTGCATAATGATTACGTCTGCTCTCGGTATTAAAAAAAATATTGTATATAATAACCTAAAATATTATATTTAGATTGCCACTCTCATTTAATGCAATTTCTCTATGTGTAGAAATAATTCAGAATATTGCAATAAATATTGTTTTTGTGTCAAAATGATTTATAAACGATGATTAAAAAGGAAATTAGTAAGATTAAATGATTGTGCGAAAATGTCCTAATTTTTAACAATTTGTTTACGTATGTACAATAATAATAAAAGAATACATAAATTCACTTATACTTAATATAAAAATACGATATTTAAATATCAAACAACCAAGAAAGTTCTGTTGCACTTTTAAATAAAACTAAAAAGCAGTATTAATAAGAAAATGTATATTGCAATCATCGAAATGAGCTCTATTCTATACGATATCCTTTAATGGATTATGCAAGCGCGTGTATAATATTGCAAAAAAAAAAAAAAAAAAATGTCTGGTTTTTAGAAACAATAAAAATGTTTTGAAATCTTCATCATTAAAAAAACGTTTTATTCGTAATAACCGACTGATAAGAGCTCAAATCAAATGACAGGGAAGTAGTGCTAGATGAGTAACGTCGGTGGAGCCCTTGCTTATAGCATCAAAGACAATTGTCTAAGTATTTGCCAGCTGCATTAGAAAAAAAAGACTCTGAGGAATACAAAAAATGCGACATAATTTACTATTTTAAGGCAGTGGGCCCTGATAACTGAGTGGCTAGCTCTCTGGCTCTCGGTGCCACAGGTTTCGTGTTCGAGTCCCGGTGGTGCCATGCATGTTTATAGGGGTTCGGAATTCCCTTTAAACAGTAGGTCCTGATCTTAATACGATCGTAGAGTGTTGCAGGTGTAGCGTTACTCGCGTCCATAGTATATCTTCAAGCTTCACGAGCCTTGCCGGGTAGTGCTAGATGTGTAACGTTTCTGCAGTCCTTGTTTATGGCATACAGATAACTGCCTAAGTATTTGCCAGTTGCCTTAGAAAAAAAATATTTTTAGGCAGTAATCGCATTGTCACGTTTGCTGTCTTGCATTGTCTTGCAAAACCGCATTATTTTTTTGCTGCACACAAGCTGGCTGTTTTGGCTGGATATCTTGCAGGCTCCAGTTGCTATGTTTAGAGAGTAGCATCAATGATTTGGTTATAAGGAATGAACTTGAGGTGGCTGATGTCTATTTTAAACACATTGGTATCGACTATATATCCGTTTGTTGGGATGTAGTGGAACAGAAGTAATTCTAGGAATTAAAATGGACAATCTGTAATATAAATGTTTCTGTTTATCATGCATCCATTTTTCATTCCACCTCAGTAAAACACAAAAACTTGATAATTTCTGACCAAAAAAGGAGAAACAAATATCGCACTAGTAAAATAAATATTTTTCAATGATTTCGGTTTTTTAAATTTTATTTATATTTATATATTTTTTATATTTAATTTTTAGTGTTCTATATTTCTTTGCAATGTGCGTTTAGTATCCTTATTATTATATTATCTATGTCTAAATGTAAGAATAATAGTAAAGACAAAAATAATAACTCATTATGTTTCAATTTTTCACTCCAAGAAATGTCTATAGATGGTCTAAATCTAATATGGGGATATATAATTTTATATGCAGCCCGCGGAGTTCTGATGCATTTCCAAAGTGGCCCATAAGATCATTTGGGTTGATCATTCCTGGTTTAAGTATTGCCTGCTGCATTAAGAAAAAAAGGATGCTTAGAAGCTAAGAAAAAGCAAAATAGATGATAATATTCATCAAGACGAACAATATTCAATGTGGAACCCGCAACTGTTTTTCACTCAGGCAGTCACTAAAATGTAATTTCAAAACACACCAAAAATATCAAGTGGTCGTTTCTGCCTTACGAGAAAAGTAGCACATTTCCAGATATCCCAGATCAAGATACAAAAATACAAATATACAAATTTCCAATTAAAAAAGTGGCTTTGACTATTGCAGTTGGCCGACTCAACCAATTCTTATAGAAAGTCAGGCTGAAGCAAACGTTGTTCTTTAAAATCGTCACTATCTCAATGCTTCAGGTAATTATCATGGCCCAAAAATTTATTGGTGCACAAGATGCGTATCGGTTCCATACAAGATGTCGTCAGGAGAATCGTTGTTGCAGGTTTGGTTTGGCTAGAATCATTTTGTGCATACTTTGGGCTAATTAGGCAGGGAGCCACAATTTAACGTGGTTTCCTAACCACTCACAAGCGTCTGACAGGATGCCTGCCACCGATAGGATTCGAATCTGAAGAATGTGTTACCAACGGCCAGAGCGCTAGCCAATTAATCATAAAGCCGCTTATGCTTGCAGGAGACAGATAAATACGATATCAGAAGTCATAGAGAGAGAGCAACAATCTTTAATTTGTTGGTGGCAACTCTGCAATGATACTTTTAGCTACCAATTTAAACAGCTATTTTAAATATTTCTTTAATATAAAGTGAACTGAAGCTTATGATTTCTTTAATTCTCGGGGTTTTTTCCACTGTTGAATATCCAACGTAGAGTTTCTACATTTTTTTGTGATTCTGAATCAAATTTGTCTTTAGATTCCATATCAAATATTTTTCGTCTTGTTGGATACTATCACCCCTCAAATTTTATATAATTAATTACGAACATATGTTTTCTGCATACAAAAATTACGAAAATTTGTGCCTGACTCGTAGCTCAGGAACAACGTGCGCCGCTGGTGAGCATTAGGACTGAGGTTCCATCTGCTTGCGGTTTTGTTGCAGACACTGTTTCGAAAAAAAGGAAACTCTATGGCGTTTGGGAAGTTCAGCATCTTGCATCGTTAGTCGGACTACCTGATGGGAGTGTTCCGGGTTTTCTCCCACGCCATAAACAAATGCAGGGCTGCTCTTTGTAAATGTCCATCCGAAAGGCACTGACCTCCTACTTCAGTGACTGGGAGCCAAATCAGACTTCTTCCTAAGGATGACCCATCACAACAGAAGCCCTCCTTTTCCCTCATACCATGAGACCACACCGGTTCATGGACATGGTACTGTCGACCAAGTGGGATAAGAAAAAGCACGGAGATTTGTATATTTAGAACAATTTTCTAAGAAATGCTAATTAATTTTCAATTTGCTAAGTATATGCAAAATGTTAAAAATATCGTCATATAAATGTGTCTTGTGAAGATATGTATATAACTGAAATATGTTTTGACTAAATGTTAACTGGCTATTAATATATTTCAATTATTTTAATTAAATTCGTTTCTATGAAAAGCTTCTATGAAAAAAATATTGTATCTTCATTTATCCTTTCAGATGATTTTTTAAGATACAAATAGTTAGCGTAATATCCTATCATTTACTTCATCTTTAATTAATATATACTTTTTATCCTTTTTCTTTACCTTGTAACTATAAATACAATCTGAAATTTCACCATTTTTATAGATTTGAAACAATTATCTTGCCACAATCGACTGTTATTTAAATTATTCATAGGTTAAATGTATGTATATTCCACATTTGAATAAGTTGCTTTTATTCTTCAATAAGAAATATACAAAAATAACATCTAAAACAAAATATAAATAAATAAACAAAAAAAAATTTGTAAAAATCCAAGAAATATTTTTCTCAATAAGACTAAAATTGGTTGATGTGCGATATATATATATATATATATATATGAACTGATTCATTTTTTCTGGAGATTTAGCTATATACAGGGTGTCCCAGCAAAACTGGATAAGCTCTTCACAGCAAGATTCGTTGTTTGGAACACATAAAAAAACGCCCAAAGAACTGTATCTCTACGACCCGTAGTTTTCGAGAAAAATACGAGAGAAAATGTTTGACGTCACATCCAGTTTACGAAAAAAAAAAAAAAAAAAAAAACCTTTATTCGAAACATGAATATCAATATTTGCATATTTTTAAATAGGAAGATGTTCGAAATTTCCCCCGCTCATATGGAGGCATGCGTGCGCCATTTCTGAAGTAAGTGGGTCTCGATAAACCAATTCCTTTATATGGCCCCATAGGAAGAAATCTAAAGGGGTCAGATCTGGAGATCGTCAAACAACGGCTTGACGTCCTTTCACGTGCCTCATTATGCACGTTGGACATTTCGAACATCTTCCTATACACTGAAGTGACAAAAGTCATGGGATACCAATATGCAAATTTTCAGATGACAGTAGCATCGCGTAGAACAGGTATAAATGCGCAGTGCTTTCGCAGAGCTTTCATTTCTGTTCAAGTTATTCATGTGAAGAGGTTTTGACGTGATGATGACCGAACAACGGGAATTAACAGACTTTGAACGCGGAATGTTAGTTGGAGCTAGACGCATGGGTCATGCCATTTCGGAAATCGTTAGGGAATTCAACATTCCCAGATCCACTGTGTCAAGAGTGTGCCGAGAGTATGAAATTTCAGGCATAACATCCCACCATGGACAGCGCAGTGGTCGACCGCCTGCACTTAACGACCGAGACCGGCGACGTCTGCAAAGAGTCGTAAATTCTAACAGACAAGCAACACTGCGTCAAATAACGGCAGAAATCAATGTGGGACGTACAAGGGACTTGTCTGTTAGAACTGTGCAGAGAAATTTGGCTTTCTTGGGTTATTCCAGCAGAAGACCGACTCGAGTGCCTTTACTGACAGAACGACATCGCTTGCAGCGACTCTCGTGGGCACGTGAGCATATCGGTTTATCGGTTGATCCCTAGATGAATGGAAAACCGTGGCCTGGTCCGATGAGTCACGATTTCAGTTCGTAAGAGCTGATGGTAGGGTTCGAGTGTGGCGCAGACCCCACGAAGCCATGGACCCAAACTGTCAGCAAGGCACTGTTCAAGCTGGTGGTGGCTCCGTAATGGTGTGGGCTGTTTTTTCATGGCATGGTGCATTTTCATTTTGGTTCTCTGGTGCGACTGGACCGAGCATTGACTGGAAATGCTTATGTTCAGATACTTGGAGATCACTTGCAGCCATTCATGGACTTCATGTACCGAAACAACGATGGGATTTTTATGGATGACACTGCGCCATGTCACCGGGCCACAACTGTTCGCGATTGGTTTGAAGAACATTCTGGACAATTCCAACGAATGATCTGGCCACCTAGATCGCCCGACATGAATCCCATCGAGCATTTATGGGGCATCATCAAGAGGCCCAAAATCCTGCACCATCAACGCTTTCACAATTATGGACGTCCATCGAGACAGCATGGCTCAATATTCCTGCAGAAGACTTCCAACGACTTGTTGAGTCCATGCCACGTCGAGCTGCTGCACTTCGCCGGGCGAAAGGAGGGCCGACACGATATTTAGAGGTATCCCATGACTTTTGTCACTTCAGTGTATAAACTTATGCAAATACTAAAATAAATTTCCATAAGTCAACTAAAGTAAGCAAATGGCTAGCAAAAATGTTGATAAAGTTACTTAATGTCTAGTTACTATTTTTTTTTAGTAACAATGTTCATGTTTCGTATGAAGGTTTTTTTTCGTAAACCGAATATGACGTCATACATTTTCTCTCGCATTTTTCTCGAAAACTGTTGGTCATAGAGCTACAGTTCTTTGGGAATTTTTTATGTATTCCAAACAACGAATCTGGCTGTGCAGAGCTTATCCAGTTTTGCTGGGACACCCTGTATAGCGAAACAATCAATTGGCCTGTTTATACTAGGCCTTATGCAAGCTTTTATCCCGTTTAGTATTAGTTCGTAGCATTGGAGTAAATTCCCTTATGGGAGTTCTTGTCAAGCTATATTGAATTGTCGAATAAGATTGATGTCCTAAGACCTTGAAGGAGCTTACTCATCAAGCTCCAAATCTGCTCTACTGAGAAGATGACTTCTGAAGATCTATTTGGCTAAGGAATCGTTTAACAAGACAATTATCTTCAGAAATGATTGTCAAGTGAAGCTGGGCGTTAATCTGACCAAATGTAAGCTTTAGTTGCTATGAAAGGAAGGGCAACATAACGGGCGTAGATTATCTTTAGCGTACCATCATACTGTAAAGGTATCACGGATGACAACAAAAGGGATTCGGCTATCAAATGAAATAGCAACTTAAACCATTAATCCCTGTTGTGGTATTGTGCGGCAGAGGATGTTCAAATCAATATCCCACTATTGTCCTGGACGTCTCTAGACTCATCTTCGCAGATAATAGGGCTTCATTCGAAATAGGCACATTCGTTTAAAACGTTTATTTTCCAACCAGTTAGATTTCAGCTTAAACGAACTTGCACATTTGCAAATGCGTTTGTGCACCTTGACAAAGCAATAAGCTCCATGATCTGTCTCTGAATCATCTGTCAATGGTCATTTCAATCACTGATATTCCGACTCCATATATAGTCATATAATGATCATTTTGGTTCTATAAGAGCAGCTAAAGTGCTGTGATAATAACCCCATTCTAATTTTTCTGTCATGTCTCTGAACCTACCACTGCATTCTTGACTATGTGTGTTGCCATGATTCGAAAATTTCTGTCAATATCATCGAACTGAGACATCCTGTCCCGACCAAGGATTCTATGATTAATTATTTGATTTTATTTGAACACCATGCATTACACAATATACATTTTGTACTATTTTAAGTGGTGTCATAGTAAGCTTGAATCAGTATGTGATCCATTGGCCCAGTCAAAGTTAATAAGCGGCAGCATTTGAATTTCCCTTTTTTTACTCTCAATCCAGGTTCTAAGTTGGGATTTTCTGGACAGTAAGCTATTTATTCATTGGCTACCAAAATTTAATCATTTGTATCTTTTATTGAACGGATATTGCATACGATATTTCGTTACAATAGGTTTGGTTTGTCGCTCTACGGTAATTTTTTGCGTACTTTGGTCTAATTAGACAGGAACCTACGGTTTAACTTGGATTCCGAACCACTCACAAACATCCATGCCACCGTCAGGATTCGAATTTGAATCCAGTGATACCAACAGCCAGAGCTTTAACTAATTGGTCATCAGGCCACGATCTACCGAGAGGGCTCTAAATGCATTATATGTAATCAAGTTCTTTAGTATATGTATCTCCATATTTTCATTTGGATTTTCAACATAATTAAGTAAGTCTTTCGTGTAAAACCAAATGCAGTAAAAGTCCCAATTGAAGACACTTACAGAATTTTTATAACTAAAAAAATTAAATATTTTTTTAATCCAAATGTTTGTACACCAATCGGACAAAGCATTAAAACACTCTGTCTAAAAAGTATAGATCTTCCCTCCGAGCTTAAAAGAACTTGTCACTCATGACATCAACTAACAGTCTTACTCTTTATACATTACACCTTACAATGCCTGCTTTACCTGATTACTATAATATTTGGACTTTGCTCTTCTAAATTATTTTGTTGTGATATTGGTACTCTTACATATTATTCTTATTATATAGTTTATATGGCTTTCCGTAAGAAAACATTGCCGAAGGATTCGCTTCTTCTTATGATGCGGCCTGATGGCCAATGGCTAGAACTCCAGCTTTTGGTACTATAGGCTTCAGGTTCGATTGCTGGCGGTGACATGGGTGTTTGTGAGTGGTTTGGAATCCACGTTAAACTGTAGGTCCCGGTCTCCTTGCCCTACGTGTGCACAAAATGACCGTAGAGCGACAACCCAAACGAAACCTTCCCCATGATTTAAATCCAAATGATATCCAAGTCATTTTCCCATTTGACTATTTTCCACTTTTTATTAATCCAAGGCCCATGACTATGCCCAACAATTATACTGATAATTTGCAGTTAAAACAGATACACTAATGAGACTACGGGCCCACAGTCCCATAAACAAAAATGTGTGATGAGTTATATGTTCCAATACTTATTCAATAATACTATCAAATTCTTTGGATACAGCAGCCATCATAGCTCTAGAATTAACAAAAATTTTCCTGGCCGATTTCGGCAATAAAGTACTATAACTTTCTTTTTTAATTACGAGTAAATTTTATTTGATAGATATCTACTTTGCATAAACCTATTAATTACTAATTTAAATTCTTGGAGAAATCAAAACAACTACCTGTTCAAATTAAAAATGTTTTATTTCTATATTGAATCAGATATTTTTGCTGGATATGAAACTGAATTTACTTGGAAAAGAAATGTATTTCTAGTAAAGAAATACCTTTTTATTTAAGGTAGCAAATTTTGCAATGGAAATTACGTATGTATTAGATACATGTAAGCAATCAACGGTATTTTCTGACATACATTCCTGTACTCTTATATTTGTTGATTCTTGACATCTGTAGATACATCAAGAGTGAACTCTTAATCTTACTAGATGAAGCAATTTTGCTTAATTGGTTAAGTCTCCATTCAGCATATTCCTTGACAGATCATTTCTTGTCCTGCCACTGTTAGAGATGCTTTTCTTTCTTGGAATCCAACGTCTAAGACTTGTATCAGATGTAATGATGGAGCCATTCTTTCACCATATTCCATTGGGATCCCGGAATATGGTGAAAGAATGGTTAGAGACTTAAAATTTTAATTAATTTTAAATAAAAGTTTGTAAGCTTGTGACAAGTTACTAAATCAATTTAATCTAGTTTATATACATGTTTATACATACATACACACAAAATTTCATTTAAATTGCTTTTGTCGTTATACGTGATTTAATATTAAATATTGTTTGGCACAGATTGGACAAAATTGGCCCTTGTTTACCTACATACCTACCTGTCAACATCTGATGTTTTTCATCTGATGTATTTTTTCTCTTTACTGTATGCGTTTCTGGCACTGTGTTTAAGGACCGTTATTATTACCTTTCTCATTAGCAGTCTTTATATGCATATTTCTCTTTTTCTTATTTTGTAATTCATTGATTTGCGTAGTGTAAATTAATTAAAATTTACATAGATTAGATTTAAATCTGCCGGTCTAGAAACATTTGTTAAAAAAAAACTAATTATGTAAAAAAAAAAAAAAAAAAAAAGGCCTAATTTTTTTTTTATAATTCTGGTCCCTATTATTGAAATTGCTAATTTATTATTTAAATTTCCCTAAATATAGCACATACTCTCAAAATTACTAATTGCTTAACTTCCTTGAGCAAATTAAAGAGAATGTTAAACTTAATAGATAAAAGTAATATAAAAAAAAATTTGACGTCAATTCCTACTTTTTTTTTCACTATTTTGCAGAAAGTCCTTTATAAATAATTTTCATTCGATTTTTTAATTTTATCTGGCGCCATCTATTGGTAGATATATGCAACTTAAATCTAAAAAAAATATAACTGATTAATTAAATTTAATGAATGAATTAATATTTGAAAAACTGCATTAACATCCAGTGTCATCCACTACAAGTTCAAAAAAATTTATTCGAACTTGAGAGGAGGAATAAAAAGTATTTTATGAACGATTGAAAATTTGCATAGGGAGAGTGTGAGCTAATAGAAGGAATTGAAAAAAAAACATGAATTCTAATATGAAATATTAATAATTTGTATTTGGCAAGTTTGCAGATCAATGATTTTATGTCATTATTCTATTTTATAATTTCAACCTGCGTTTAAGATTAAACAACATTGTGTTAGTTTTCTCAAATTAAATTATAGCAGATTTAATCTTAATTTATATGTTTTATAGTTTATCTTTGAACTACACTTTCCATAAAGTTATAAATATATATTTGTACAGAATGAAATATTTAATTTTTAATAGACTTTACAAAATTATACACAATTTTTACATTGTCAGTAAAAAAAAAAAAAAAACAAATTCTGTGACATTTTTTCCCCGAATTTTTTACCAATCTCATAATATCTAATGTAGAATAACTCACTCCATAGAACCTCCGTATGATCATTACCAGTCGAAACGTGCTGAACTATAAAATAGATAATAAATAAATAATAGATAAATAATAAAATGCTGGTGATTTAATGAAATATTTAGCTGTCTATTTTTATGATATGTACATTTTTCTATTGCATTTATTAACATTGCCATCTGTAACAGAGGTTCTCAAACTTATTTGTTCTGCTCCTTTTTCAGGAAAACAAATACGGAGGAAATTTACGTCCTTTAAGATAAAGCACACGATTTGTATTACTTTAAGTATCGATATATTTATCCATCTTAAAACATAGTAAATAAAGATGTTGTAAATAAGACACTTTAAAAAATGAAGTTATAAAATTTCTCAATAAAATCAACCCTATTAACAATCGCATCACTCACAGAAAATTAAAATAACCGAAGATAATATGAACATAAAAATTATTAGTAAAACAAGGGCCTGAATGACCGAGTGGCTAGCGCTCTGTGTCCCAGGTTTCGGGTTCGAGTACCCGCGTTGCAAGGGATGTTGGTAGTGGTTCGGAATCCACTTTAAGTTGTAGGTCCCGGTCTCATATGACTGTTGGGCGTAGAGTTGACAACCCTACCCTGTAAAAAAGAAAAACGTCTCGAAACCTACCAGTAGGTAGACGGCCTTGGCCCACACTGGGCTGTTGCGCTAATGATGATAATGAATAAAATAAAAACATTAAGTTAAGTAGAAGGAGGAACCTGATGCGCTATTATCATTGAATTAATTCGCCGATCTATATTTTAGCAACATTTTTAAATTACTGCTTTTCGCTGTTTGCAATCGGTTTTTTCTTCTTGTTTCTCCATTTAATGTATAATTTCTAACAGCACTAAACTTACATTACATGACAAAGGAAACGCAACTTTTTTTCTCTTTCTCTATATTTTCACAGTATTCCTTATTAATATTATTATAAATCCCTAAAATGCACCTATATTACTTATATTGCCTCCTTCATCGGTCCACCGACCGCTAGGTGGATTCCCCCACCCCCCTTGATAACTAAATGAGTACTAATTGCGATTTATATTGAAATACTCTAGGATATAAAAAAATCATCATCATCATGGTAGGCCAAAGCTGTCTGCCTACAGGCAGATTACGAAACGTTAGATGTTTTCTTTTTACGGGTTTTCTTAATAGGGTGGTCAACTAATTTTCTTAAAATTATTTTATAGTGTGCTGATTAGGCAACCAGATTGTAACTGGGTGGGGTTGGGTGGAGATAGCTTGAGGCACAGGTTGGAGAACGCACAGTTTTATTTACACATGCAGAAACACTACACATACAATAGACAGACAATATTTGAGACATTTAAAGATATATAATTATAGATTCGTCTAAGGATTCCACTTCTATGTCAAATCCCGATACTCGGATACGTCAGGGGGTGCGAAACATACTTCCTCTCCGGGTAAGAATGTTTGAGTCTGTAATAGTGAGTCTGTAGGCCAACTAATACGCAGAGTTGCGCTAAATATATATCCTCTCGGGATAAGAGTCTGTAAACTAAACGTTTCTCAACAGAAGGGTGTGGTTGCGCTTCTTTCTCTCGGGAGAGAGTTTCGAGGTCTACTGGCCATTTCTCCTGAACTCCAAAGGAAAGCGTTCTTGCTAGTGGGTAGGAGGAAGCACGGTTACACTGTAAAAAAATTATTTTCCACGTAACCAACATTTTTCGATTGTAGAAATTTATGCGTAGTGTGGTTTATTAAAACCCACAGTAAGCCTATAATACTGACAGTATAATATTTTTTTTTTCTTTTGAGAGATAATATTAACTTAATTTTATGTATCTAAGAGGTTGTTAGAATGTTAAGTAAATATTTTTTGAAATTATATTTATTGCTGGATGTATTTGAAAGGAAAACTCTCAAAATTCTTGCAAATATTTTATAATATACGACAAAATAAATACTGATTACACATTTTAATGAAATTTATGGATATGACGTCACCTAAAATATAATAGCAAAAAAAATGACATGGCTTGATCGCGTAGGATGGGAAAAACTTGCTTGGATGCTACAGAGAAATAATACAGCTGAAAATATCATTTATTTACTATTATTTATTTTAATAATTAATTTGTTATGATTTTATTTTTAATGTGATTACTAAACTTAACTGATAAGTAATATTTAACTGTTAATATGATAATGTAAATATTTAACTATGAACTTAATATTTCAATTCCATTTTATTCTTGTTTTAAAAAATATCTTCAAACGAATAATGCTGCCTGGTGACCAAGTGGCTAGCGCTCTGGCCTTTGGTATCACAGACTTCGGTTCCTATCCTGGCGGTGGCATGGATGTTTATGAATGGTTCAGAAACTGTAGGTCCCGGTCTGCTTAGTCATCGTGTGCACAAGATGACAGTAGAGCAACAACTAAATCAAACCAATAAAAAGAGTAGTAATGTTTACAAAAAATTAATTAATTAAGCTAATAATTAATAATAAAAAGTTTAGTTAATTATTGTTATAAAATGCAAGTTTCATTGAAGAATTATTTGAGTTATCATATTCAAGAAAATGTGGAGTTCTTAGCAATATTAATAATTTGTAAATACGAATTCATTATTTTATTAAAATAATTATCAAATTATTCGCTGATTTCTCAAATTCAGCTCTCATTTACAGCAAATTTATTTAATACTGCACAAGAATATTTTAATTCATATCAAATCCTAGATATTTAGCGCGTCATACTCATTGCTACATAACGTGATTGAATTTGTTTATTAATTTTATCATGTCCTTTAATAATGTTTTGATGTTTGTCTATAATTTTGATGTCTCGTGTTACTTTGGAATTTTTCTACTTTCTTCAGCACAATAATTTCTTAAATTCCATAACTTCATATTGAATGTAATAGACAAATAAAATTCTTATCTATCTTTTCCTGGCATCTCTAAGCATATTCTGTTTATTTTATATAAGCAGAATATGTTTAGAATATGCTATAAATAGAATAAATTAAGTAATTTATATAACTTAGTCATTGAAATGTATCCTCAAATAAATGTAGAACTATGCTATGAATGTTATGGATTTTTACAATACAGTTAAACTACATTCAATTTAATTTTGTTGAATCGTGATTGATTAAATAGCCAAACTTAATGTAAATGCTTTAATAGAAATGTATTGATAATAACTAATTTAAGCGTACAGTATGTATAGCATTACTAAATTCAAACTCTTAATTTATAATTTCAAACATAAAGAAGTTTTCTCATAAATTTTGAAAGACACTTGAGTGTAATTAAAATGACTTACTTCAGCCTTGCATTCTTATAGTAAATATATGTTGTATCTAATCTGAGGAGTTCATTGATAAATAATTAGCATTTATTTATGAGTGAAAAATGCACTTCTGTCCAAATTTATCTTTACATACCTGAAAATAGTGTTGTACAATTAAATATCCAATCAATGCTATCCATGTTTACAGGGAATGTGTGAAATACATGCCTTATTAGTATTATCCAATCAAAAGTAATCAACCGGTTTTAAGCAAATCTAGGCTTACGTTATCCGACGTTGAATAAAGATCTTTACTTAAAGTGAATATCTGAGTGAATTTTTGCAATACAGCGTTTGATTTCAGAACATAAGGACTGAAATCAGTTTGTTATGGCTTTGAAGAATCGTTTGGAAGAATGAAGTGGTGATTCATACGCCGTTTCGAAGAAAGGCATCCAATCACGGAAGCAACCAGATGTCAATATTTCAAGACAGGCAGTTATCTATTTTATGGAAGCAATTTCAAAACGATGGAACTGTTGTAAGAAGGCCTGGACAAGGTCTTAATGACAACTGTTCCTGACGATCGATATCTGTCAATAACTGCCCATCGAAACAAGAAGTCTACTGCTCGCCGGTTAAGTTCAGAACTTGCAGCCGCCACTGGAACTGCTAGATCATGGTAAACGGTATAAAGAAGTCTTAAAGAAAAAGGCTTTTATGTCAGAAAGCCAAAGGTATGTGTTTCACTGTCTTCACAATAAAAGAAAGGTCATTTTGATTGGTACGAAGAGCATCCTAATAGGAGTGAACACCATTGGTTCATGGTTAACTTTATTTACGAGTTGAGGGTTTATTTTTGCAGGGGATTTTAAACATGTTTACATCTGGAGGGAGTGAGGAACACGAAATCAAATTATCTCCCAAACGTTATGGAATGTGACCGTTTCAGTAGCGGAAGTGTGATGATATGGGGATCATAATCGATGGATGAATAACGTTTTCAACAGTGGATCTGTGATCACCCTGAGATATCAGGATGAGCTCTTAGAGCCTTATGTAATACTTTTCAGAGGTGTGCATATGGATCTTTCTTTTTATTTATGGACGATAATGCTCGTCCATATCGAACACACCTCATTGACGAACTTCTTGAAAGTGATCAAAGTCTCCTGATCATAACCCAATACAGAACTTATGGGACTACTTTGGAAGAACAATTGCACGTAGATATGTAAATGCTTTGAAGATAGCATGCTGGAAGAGTGGAGCTTAATTCCCCAAACTGTGGTTAACAATGTTATTGCCAGCACAAAAAAAACGTCGTGATATGTGTGTACAAGTCAGGGGAGATCTCATTTCTTATTACATTCGTAAGGCTTCATTTTTTTTTCCTTTTTATTATTCCTATTTTTTTCTGAATTCTCTTTGACACATTTCATCACCATTTTTATTGTTTCATGCTACAATATCATATGCAATACTCTTAAATTTTTTCCTTTGCAATTATGTGTCATAATGTTATGTATCATTCCAGACAAATTCATAAATTTATAGTTCACAGCTTCTGTGAAATTCGTGAATTTATGTATGTAAGGATAATTTTAGACATGAGTGTATATATGATACTTTATGTGATTCTTCTTGTGAGTTTCTAATAAAATCCCCTAACGTCATTTTAAAATAAAAAGCAAATACCCAATCAAGCAAAGAAATTACTAGCATTATTTTTCGAAGTAAAATGGTTGCATGAAATTGTAGCCGGATGTAAAAATTACATCGCTGGTATTAAAAAGCACTGTCAATCAAATTCAGCAACCCATCAGCATTTTCTATTTTACATCACATTGGTGATTAGACAAAATGGGTAATCTCAACTTGCTTTAAAAGCAAAAGCTTTTTAAAATTCTGGGTTAGTTTCTATTAAGTAATAATGCACACACAGCATTCATTATGTATTGAAATTGACAACTATGATACAACAGCCATTGTTTGTGACCTTTTTTGTTCATATTTTATCCTTATAATGTTATAAGCGTTCATGGGATAAGTTAAAAGCTTTGTATTTCAATTACCCATATATTTACAAACATTTTTTTAATATATTGGAAAAAATGGATAATATCATTTATCTTATGAATTCATTTCTTATAATTTAATCTTGTTATTACTAAGAATATCTTTGGAATCAATTCATTAATTGTATTTTTCAGTTATCATATTCAGTTAGTTATATACTGTATATATACGTATACACATATACATAAAAGTTAAAAGATTTATGATTAATCTAAAATATTCGTGTTAACATAGCTATGTGAGAATACATTGAGATTTAACATTTATAAACATTAATTTAAAATATATGATATTTATAGTATCTCAGTTTTTGAAACAAATGAACAGTTCAAACTTTTTTAAAAATATACTTCATACGTAATAAATTATTTATTATGTACGTTACTAAAACATTTATAGTGATTATTATTAATACTAAATTGTGTGGTGTTGTTGTTTCTTATCCTACTTGGTTACAGCAACATCTAGACTAAGTCCACGAATCCGCGTGGTCTCATGGAAGGATGATTTGGTTTTATTTGTCGCTCTACGATCATTTTGTGCACAGATTGGGCTTAATTAGACCAGGAACTGAAGTTTAACGTGAATTCCAAACCGCTAACAAACATCCATGCCACCGCCAGGATTCGAACCTGAAGCCTGTAGTACCAAAGGTCAGAAATACAGCCCATTGGCCATCAGGCCGCTCATGGAAGAAGGGAAGGGGACAGCTTATGTTGTGATGGAGCCCTGTAGATAGAAATCTGACTGAGTTCTGTGACGCTGACTTTTTACGAGGTAGGATTTTCAACCCTACTCTCTACAGTCATATTAGACCGGGACCTATGGCTTAAAATGGATTCCGAATCATTACAAACATCCATGGCACAGACGGGACACAAACCCGAAACTTATGGCACCGATAGTCACTTCACCATCAGTCTCGATACTGAATTGTAATACACAATAACAATTTAATTTACAAATCAATTTTTCCATTCTATTATCGTATGAGACATAAAATTTGATTGTTATTAGCCATATGCAGCTTAAAATAAATATGACTTTTCCGTATAGAATAAGGATCAAAATGTGTGTATGTGACTGGATAAAAAACAGATTATTTCTTGATTAAAATATTCTATTAAGTGAAAATGTTTTGGTTTTCATCGTAAAATCACGTAATCAAAAAATGAGAACCGGTGTTTTGTCTAATGATAGTAATTATTGAATCATGTTTTTAGAATAAACAGAACAATTATTTAAGCTCTAAGAAGAATTTCGGTTTAAATATGCTATCTTTGTTGTTGTTTCTTATTCCACTTGATCGTCAAAAACATCTAGACCAAATCCATGAACCCGTGCGGGTTCATGAAAGGAGGGAAAGGGGGGAGCTTTTGTTTTGATGGAGCAACCCATAGATAGAAGTCTGACTTGTACCCGTGACGCTGAAGAAGGGCAGTTAGAGAATGATCAATTAATAAATACAGCAATTTTATTGAAGAAAAAAAAAAAAAACTGCCATCAAATAAAAAATATTAGAATAGTCTAATGAAGTCTTTTCATTGTTTCTGTCAATATTTCAATTTTGATTAAATATTCGTTTAATTTATGTGATGTCAAATTTAATTTATGTACAAGATAGATAACATAGTTTAATAGTGGTTACAAAATCTGCAATAATTTGATCCTCTTTAATAAATGAGACTTTTTGGTGAGTAGATACGGTGACGATCGTAACAACGTATGGTGTTTCGAATGGATTACGTTCGTTAATTCGTAGAAATCTTTAAGATTTAAGCCCATTTGATATGCAAATATTGCATAGTGTTTCTTTAAATTCTTCTCAGACGGTATGATCCTACCTAATAAATAATGTCTAATAATAGTAATTACTGAATAATATTATTAGAATAAACAGAACAATTATTTAAGTTCAAAGGTCAATCTCAATGAAAATAATCTGCATTTTATTAACAAACGTTATTAATAACAAAACTTTATAAAAAACTTTAAACCATAACTAATTTTTAAGAAATTAAAAACGTTATCACCATAACAAATTTGTAAAGAGATTATTAGTACACTTTGGGTCAGATTTTCCAGTGTTTAAACAAAAGAATCAGGGCATAAGGGCCGAGTGACTAATGCTCGATGCCACAGGTTTCGGGTTCGTGTGCCGGCGGTGCCATGGATGTTTGTAATGGTTCGGAATCCACTTTAAACCCCCAGTCTAATATAACTGTAGCGAGTTGAGCGTAGGGCTGACAGACATACCCTGCAAAAAGCAAACACCTCCTACATCGAAATCTGGCAGTAGGCAGACGGCCTTGGACCATCATGGGACTGTTGCGCCAACGAAGAAATAGAAATAAAACAATCAATTGTAACTTTTTGAATGTTTCATTTTTTCTCATATTTTAGGAAACTAAAAGAACATTATCGAATATGCCCTTTGTTTAAATAAAATTGAAACATTTAAAAGTTTTGTGAATATTAAAGAGCATTTGGTAAAAAAATTGAACTATTTGGATTTGAATTATTCAATTATATAAAATAAAGATTCTTGTGCTTATATCAGCAATATGTTAATTGTCAGTTTTATACAAGATAAATTTACTTTTTATTACAAAGAACTTATTGCTTTTTTCTCCTTCAACTATATTTTAGGACAATAATCCGACTTTTTAAATGTTTATTTGAAAAATATTCGTAATAAATACATTTTTGACGTCCTATTAATATACACTCAAGAGCCAAAACATTATGACCACCCCTACATTTTGCAATGGACTCGCCTGGATGACGTGGAAGGCACGTGATCAGGTGGAAGTGGTATTTAACTGGTATTAAGTGGTGGTATTAATCCATGCCAAGGCGGGTTGAAGCTGTGTTGCACGCCAGAGGTGGGTCAACTCGTTATTGACAGGTGGTCATAATGTTTTGGCTCTTGAGTATATTTAAGTTCATGATTCTTTTTCTCAAAAATTATTTAACTTTTATGTCAATATTTACAATTTTTACACCTGAATGAAGTATATCTTTTTGAAGAATATGAAACACGACTACCAATAATATATTCTTCTTCTTATATATTTATAAAGTCTGCTTTTACTATTCACTTTTAATAAGACATTAAACAAATTTATATTAAAATGCATTACCTAACATACACCTTTAAATACATTCTGTCTGGTGTTGAACGGACAAAAAACAGCATCTTAGTTTCCCCTCCTTAATATTCCAGTAACTCTGAAGGCAATGCCCTCTCTCCCTCACTGCAGGCAATACCCTCCCGATAGGTAGTTCGTGATATGCATAAGTGGGACGCGGGGCCCACCATTTAACAGACACATAATTCTCCAACAATCTTGATTTTCTTCTTTTAATGTATCAGATTATCTCCTAGTCTCCTATTTGATGATAGTTAAAAATTCTTTATGATAGTTGAAATGCCTCGATGATAATTAAAAACTACCAATATACCTAATTTCCTGTATACAATAATAATAGAAATTAACTATTAACTTTCAGTAATTTAAATGCATTCTTAACAAACATTCTTAATAAACAGAATTGATTTTTTTTTCGGAAAAGGGAGAATTTTAGAATTATGTGATATTATGTGCACATGCACGCACATTGATTTTTCTTTCGACGAAAGGGAGAATTTAGATTATGTGATATTAAAAGTTTTTATTCATATTAAATTTAAATATATATATTTACGACTAAGCATATGATTTTAAAATTTAATTAAAATTTGTAACTATACATATCCGTTCTACTTTGAAAATTATTGTGTTTAATACATTATCATAAAAGCTGATTATTCTATGAACTTGAAATATGGGCTGAGAAATTTTACGGAAGCCGTGAAATTTTTTAACTTGTTGTTCTTTTAAAATGCTGTATGAGTATCGTCTTCGGCCTGATTTGCAATTGGCTGGTGCTGTGGCCAATGGTATTCACAGACTTCAACTTAGAATCCTGGCATGGGTGTGAGTGGGCATGTTTGTGTGGTTCGGAATCCACGTTAAACTGTAGGTTCCAGTCTAATTAGCCTAAAGTATGTAAAAAGGACAGTAGAGTGACAAAAACTAACCTATCTTCTTTCAGATTAGTTCAGAAGTTAAAGAAGGTGGGTTTTTTTCCCATGGTACCTTCTCTCAAGTAAAAAGAAATACACGAAAGCCCTTCTCCAAATTATATTTCAAAATGCATAAAATAAAATCAAAGTAATTTAGTTACGTTAAAAACAAATAAAAGTATGGTACTATAATAATGTTCTATTTAATAGACCCAGTAAGTAATAATAAATGTATTATAAAGAACAAGATAGTTTAAATTTTATTATTAAAAATTTTAATTTCTAATGCTGTACTGTGAATACTGATGTTGTTCATCCTAAATGAAAATATTATGGGATGAACAACAATCAGTTATTTCTATTAATGTTCAGATACAATTAATACTATAAAAATTATTGAACACGCGTGAAAATTGCCAAATTTAATTAATACTACTAATGATAGAAAGTGATATTTTACATCCAAGCTGACGGAATCCTGCTTAAGATTCGTACCTTTGTCCATCTGTCACTAAAAGGACACTTACGTAGCAGATCCAACACTATCCAAGATGTATCAAATCTTTAGTTACTCTAGATCTCCTCTCTCTATTCAACGTCTTTATTACAACGCAATCGGGAACGAATAACTCTTGAACGATATTTGGAAGTTGTTACGTCGAAACCCAGCTTCTCCCGCCTGGGGGAGGTCAACGCCCTATGCCCGGAAAACATCCTGTTTGTGGGGGTGTCTGGCAGGGGGTGAGGGCCAGGGAGAGAAAGAAGGAATGTAGGTAAAATGAGTTGAAACTTAGCGACCGAAGGAAAAGGTTCTTGTTAGCGGTCCATCCATGAGTTGCGATGGCTGCATAATTCATTGAGTTCAACCCCAGCGACCATCAAGAAAGGTTGCTTGTGGCAGTCCATCCATGAGCGCGATGACTGCATAAATAATTGAGTGTAACCCCAGTGAAAGGTTATGTGGGCAGTTCCATCTTCGAGTTTGATGACTGCCAAAAATAAAGGAGTTTTTAAATACAGTCCATTAACTGAGTATGAGTCATTATTGGAGTATGCTTCTTGAGTCCGAGCTATCGAACAGAAGTATATGACCGTCACTTTTCTCCAACACTACAACTGAGAAATTTTTCAGCTTACAGAGTTAAGTACATTCCAAAAGAAAGTTCAAAAATTTGCAGTTCACTTGTCAGATTTCGAATTTACTAATTTACTTTATTTATATTTTATTTAAATTCCACCTTTAGCTGAAACCCCTTTGATATTATATATCAGGAAACACAAGGTCCCTGGTTTTTATGATCAAGAGCTTAAATTCTAGTCAGATATTTAATAACTCAAGTATGTCCATAACACAGAATTTCTATACTACTCAAATTAACGTAAATGTTGCAAAATATTTTATTTTACGTAAATGCCATAAATAAATAAAATGAATAACATTTTTATTACATGTAATGCATTAATATTTTCTTAACCTTAACTAAAGAGTACTCTTATTCTACTATTTTTTTATCAAAAAAAAAAATACTTTCACTTAAAATTTATTAGTTATTCACAAGCAAATTAAAATTGTTTGGTAGCCAATCTTTCAAATAAAAAACCCATTCAAGCTACAAAAAAAAACCAAAGTACAAAAAAAAACTGACAGGCAGGTGAGATAAAGCTCAAAACACACAGCAGACACTCTTTTGTTCCCATTTGCCCACGCTTGACAGGAAAAACGTGTTTGTGCCATTTGTTTTCGTCTTCTCTACATGGAGAAAGAGAAAGTGGTATCAAGTTTTTCTCCGCACTCGGATATGCGGAAGTGGTTCTCTTTAATATTAGGTGTTCACGTTCAAAGTGGTGAGTTCACGTGAAATTGAATAGAGGTTACTTACCTTAGATCTCTAAATCAAAAAAAAATTATCATTAAAAAGGGTAGGGTGGGTTCACGTTTGGTGAAGAAAAGGGTCGCCAAGTTTGGGGTTTCCCAGTGACTTTTTCTTTTGTTGAAAGGTCGCGCTTTCACTTTCATCCTGTTGAACTGATTGCATTCAGATTAAAGAAAGTAGTTTGTTATGATGAAGGGTCCACGTTGAAGGAATACATAGGTGATTTTGTTTTCTTCCGATGGAAATGAAAGGACATAATTGACGTCAATGGACTGTAATTATTTTGACGGAAATATTCCGGATACCTTTTGTCATTATTTCATTTCTGTTATATAATAAACTCACACTGTCTTATTTAAAAAATATCAAATAATGTTTGCTCAGGTTTTGTATAGAAAGGGTTTCAGTTGTTTTAGCTGAAATATATTTGCTAATGGAAGAGCCTTTATCATTGAAACCTTTAATATTTGCTAATGGAAGAGCCTTTATCATTGAAACTTTTAATATTTGCTAATGGAAGAGCCTTTATCATTGAAACTTATAATATTTACTGATTGAAGAGCCTTTATCATTGAAACTCTTAATATTTCCTAATGGAAGAGCCTTTATCATTAACACGAAAAAAGGTGTTTGTTACACTTATTTTCGTCTTTTACATGGAGAAAGAGAAAGTGGTATCAAGTGTTTCACCGCAGTCGGATATGCGGAAGTAGCTCGCTTCATATCAGGTGTTCACATTCGATGTAGTGAGTTCACGTGAAATTGAATGGAAGTCACTTGCCTTTTTTTTGTAAAGAAAAGATCTCTGAATCAAAAAAATAAAATTGCCATTAAAAAGGGTAGGGTGGGTTCACGTTTGGTGAGGAAAAGGGTCACCAAGTCTGGGGTTTCCCAGTCAGTTTTCTTTTGTTGAAAGGTCGCGCTTTCAATCTCACCCCGTTGAACTGATTGCATTCAGATTCAAGAAAGTAGTTTGTTGTGATGAAGGGTCCACGTAGAAGGAATGCATAGGTGATTTTGTTTTCTATTCGCTGGAAATGAAAGGACATCATTGAATGACATAATTGACGTTAATGGACTTTAATTATTTCGCAGAAATATTCTCACTTTTAATATTCTCAATTTATTTTTTTTTAGTTGTTATTTCACTTGAGATCTTTTATATATTTTTTTAAACTTCTTCTTCATTGGCACAACATCCCCATGGTAGACCAAGGTAGGCTGCCTATTAGCAAATGATGAGGCAGAAAAAGTTTTCTTTTTACGGTGTAGGGTTGTCAGTCTTACGCCTAACGCTTTACCGCCATATTAAACCTCGACCTACAGTTTAAAGTGGATTCCGAATCACAACAAACTTCCATGGCCTCTTCGAACCCGAAACTGTGTCAGTGAGCGCCTGTAGTCACTCATCCATCAAATTAGTGTACTATTTGTACTATAATTAATTAATATTAATTAGTAATTAGTAAGGGGTAGAATGCCTCGGCGCTCAGTGCCAGGCTTAACATTCGGCGATGCTAATGCTTGGATACTTACATGCTAAAGCTTGGTGCCAAGGCTTATAAGTTCGGAATCCACGTGTAGGTCCAAATTGTAGGTGTCTAATATGACTACCACTACCACCGCACCACACCACATCACTGTGCCTACAGCTGAGTTGCCCCTTTACAGTTTGGGAATGATGTGGGTGATAAATTTGATTGGGCCCATGACGCTTTTACAGTCATATGAGACCAGCATCTAGGGCTTAAAATGGATTCCGAACCAATATCCATGTCACCACCGTGACTCAAACCTGTGGTACCTGTAGAACCGAGAGCCATCTGTTCGGCCATCAGGTCCCAACGGTCTAATATGATTGTAGAGCATTGGGACGACAACCCTACTCTGTAAAAAGAAAACTTCTCCAATCTCGAAATCTGCCAGCGAGCAGACGGCCCATCATGGGGCTGTTGCGCCATTGATGATGATGATGATGACTAATGGCCGAATATCTTGCGCTCTGGCGGTTGGTGCAACAGGTTGCGGGTTCGACTTCTGGCGGTGCCATAAATGTTTATAGGGGTTCGGTATCCACTTTAAGCCGTATGTACCGGTCTAATATGACTGTAGATCATTGGTAGCCCTACCCCGTAATAGGTCAGCGTCACGGAACCATGTTGATCCTGTGGCAGCCCGCGTTAGAGAGAAATCTCTGGCCATAACGCCATTTTTTTAAACTACCCCATGTTTATTATTATATATCTTTACAAACACCGATATAAAAAACATTACAACTATAAATGGTAAAAGATATCATAAATTTATCCTTTTTTTATACCTTTTCACACGTGTCTTTGTGTAAAAATTATTTTATTGAATGCAACATTACATTTTATAAAAATGTCATTGTATCAGCACCAAAATAAAATATACCGAAAACACTTTAACCAAACATATATAATCAAAATTAGAAAAGTATAATTGAGGATGTTTCTCTTGAACAACAAAAAGTTTGGAATAATAAATGAGAATCATCGAGGCTTTCCTCTTACCGAAGAACAAGGAAAATTGGACGCGGCGCAGATAAGGAGTTTAAAGGAAAAAGCGGATAGATTTAACCTTGATCATCAAAAAGGGAAGTGACACTGACCCACGATGTAAACAAACGCAAAGAAGGAAGCTTTGCATTTTGTTTGCGTTTTCTGAACAAGTTTTTGAGAAACTATCAAAACAGTATTTTTTTTATCAAAATTTGAATAATTTGACCTAAATAAATTACTTTTCGTTTATAAATTATGTGAAAATTCGTTGGCATTGATATAATAGTAAAGAAATGAATAAAAGACCAATAAATAAGACCTTTTAAACCGACTCAGAATACATTTTTCAATTAAAATTTTTTTCCTTTTTTCTTATATAGTTTAAAAGAAAAATTAACCTATGACATTTCATATTTTTAAGGTTTTTTATTTATATAAATAGAATTTTGCATTTATTTCAAATGGAAAAACGTGTACAACATTAATCGCGTCGCTGATGAGCATTAGGGCGGAGGGGATTAGTCCACTGGTGGCTTTGTTGCAGACAATGTTTCAAAAAACGAGAGAATCGATGGAGTTTGGCATGTTAAGCATCTTGCCTCGTGAGTCGGACTAACCGTTGGTAGTTTTCCAGGTTTTCTTCTATACGATACGAAAATGCGGGGTAGTTTCCCCTAAAAGTTCTCTCGGAAAGCACTGCCCTCCTACTTCAGCATCACGGAGCCAAGTTAGACTACCTACGGATGCTCCATTAAAACAGAAGCTGCCACACCTTTCCATCCTTCCATGAGTCCACACGGGTTCTTGAATTGGAACAGTACCTCACAAACCTCACAAACCATATAACTGATAGCGTCACATATTGTTTATGGCCTGATAGCCGAGTGACTGGCACTCGGTGCCAGAAGTTTCGGGTTAGAATCAAGGCGGTGCCATGTATGTTTGTAATGATTCGGAATGCACTTTAAGTCGTAGGTCCCGTCTAATATGACGGTAAAGCGTTAGGAGTAGGTTTGATAAAGCTTTCCCCTAAAAAAGGTGTAGTTCCTCCTAAAAGTCCTCCCGGAAGTCCTCCTTCCATGAGACTTCACGGATTCTTGGACTTGACCTAGTTGTTGCTGTCCGCTAATTGGGATAAGAAAAAAAAATGCAACAGTATACATAGAAACTTATCAGAAGAATCACTTTTAATTGAGTTGGAGTAAATTGATCTTTTCTATCTATACTATTTTTCTTTGGTTCTCTACATTATGATTACCTTGTTATCATTTAATTTAAGAAATGTAGAATTTATATTTCGATTATGGACTAAATTGCATGTTCGCGCATTTGTGTGTGGTTAGAAAACTAATAACCTGCTTAGTTAGTTCGTTTAGTCTTAGAAAAAATAAGCAACATGCTTAGCAATGCAATGGTCTTACGATTTTAAGAATAGCGCATGAGTAGTATTTTTTTCTCCGGGACAAGAAATGGTCTTAGTGATTTGATACCTTTTTCTCTTAGCCTGACAGCAGACTTACGGTATTGCTGCATATTCCATTGCTCTAAATGGTGTAACTTTCAAATTCTATGGCAATAGGTATTTTATTGGAAAAATAGCTAACATGTGTTTTTCAGTTCTAGACTAATTTTAATTATTTGTCTCAGTTGATGAGAAAAAATTTAACTCCTTCGATTATCTGGCTATTCTGTCTTATGACTAAGTGTATCATAATTATTTTTCCCTTCGTTTGTTATCACATTTTTTTTTATTTTAGTTTTATTTGTTGTTAGTTCTTTATAAATTCCTTACTATGTATCTTAATTTAAAAAATATTAGAATTGGTTTCTACACTAGCCTGATAGCCGAGTCACTAGTTCTCGGTACCAGAGGTTTCGGGTTCGAGTATCGGCGGTGCTATGGATGTTTGTAGTGGTTCAGAATCCACTTTAAACTGTAGATCCCGGTCAAATAGAATAGTAGAGCGTTGCGGGGGTATTGTTACGCCGCTTCAGTAGCTTATCTTCAAGCTACACGCAACTCCTGGAAAGTGCTAAGTGAGTAACATCAGTGGAGCTCTTGCTTATGGTATAAAATATAACTGTCTAAGTATTTGCCAGTTGCATTAGAAAAAAAATCTAAATTCATTTAAAAAAAATAAAAGACAGTAATTAAGAATATTGTATTGTTAGTTTAGAATTACTATTGGATTCTCGCTAGTTTTTCATTTCGTGAACACACTAAATTATTAAAAACAAGTAAGAACAATACTTAATTTATTTTACCTGATAATATATCATTTCAACCTTAATCCTTTCTTTAACAATACAATTACAGTGTGCAAAAAAAAATTAACTCCGCTGAGAAATAATACCGTAAACGAATAAATAAATAAAACCTTATGCAAGTTTCATTAGTTTACTTTCTATTCCCACACTACAAAAGGAGTAAAATTCTTCACAATTGCTGATTACTTTAATGTCTTCAAATCATATCAAGAGTATTTGGTTTCTTTCTTCCAGTCTTATAAAATCATGAATCACATGCACGATCTCAAGTAATTCACGTTGGTTTCTGTTTCTTTATTTTTTCTTCCTTTCTTTCTTTTTTCTTTACGTCTCACTTTCACTTTCTCAGAGGAGCTAAGTGGAACAGAAAGAAGAGCGAAGTTCGCGTACACGTTACATTGCCCCCAAATCCAGGCCACGAGGAAGTAGAAATCGGGGGCCCCCTGGGCAAGAGTTCCACTTATTAAATGCACTGATACTCGATTACTTCATGCCTGGTGTAAATGAATACGATAGAAAAAATGTGAATAGTACAAGTGATTGAAATGGATGTAGTTGATTCCTTACAGGAATTTTCGAAACATGCTTGTTACATTTACATTATTCATGAAAAAAATATTTATAAATCTAAAATAAAAGAGATGAAAGTAATTCTTAATCAACAATATCCCTCTAATAAACTAGTTGAATATAGTGTCTTATTAATCATAAGGTCTGACTGCCAATTGGCTAGTGCTCTGGCCTTTGGTACCACAGGCTTCAGGTTCGAATCCTGGCGTTGGCATGGATGTTTGTGAGTGGTTGGGAATCCACGATAGACTATAGGTCCCGGTCTGTTTAGCCTAAAGTGTGCACAAGATGACCATAGAGCAACAAACCAAACCTATTAAGTATTGATGAAAAATAAGAATCGTATGAAAAAAAATGTGAATCGTTTAGTGGGATGGAAATAAAGTGGGCCTGAATGGCCGAGTGTCTGGCACTCGTTACTACAGATACCATGAATGTTTGTAATGGCTCGGAATCCACTTTAAGCCGTGGGTCTCGCTCTAATACGGCAATAAGAGTGTCACGGAACCCAATCAGACTTTCTCACCCACATCATTCCGAAACTGTATAGGGCAGGGATGGGCAAAATTTTTCGGTCGCGGGCCAAAAATCGAAAAAAAATTGGCGGACCAAGATAAATTTTTCTAAAATTTTAAAAACACTATACAAGTATTACAATTTAAATATGTTAAAGAGATTAATGCAAGTGCGATTTCATTTTTAAAAGTTTTCTTGTATTGAGGTTCGAAGTGAGACGTACTGATTCTAAGGAACGAGGTTAAATGCTCTCATCTGTCGGTCTACTGCTGAAATAATTCTTTCTAAGGTTCGTAGTTGAAACACTTGTTCACATATATAAGATGAAGCAAACAAAGCACTGATTTTCTGGGCGTAAGATATTAAATTTGGGAAGCTAATTTTTGATAATGATTTGTAAAAAACTAACTTGTTGGCGCCAATCTACAGCTATAACTAACAAAGAACTTCCGCTTTTAACACTTTACCGATTAAAAGCTGTCTGTGCTTACTATTTCCATCGATTTAGGTTTTGTAGAGCAAAAATAGAAAATACAGAAAGATCATCAGTCCTTTGAAAAAAGAAAAGAAAAAAAAAATATTTAATCAAACTAGAAAAGGAGATGGATATATAATATAAAAAATATATATTTCTTTTCATTTGCCGCCGACCGCAAATTAAAATTTTATCCGCGGGCTGGATAGAACTTTCCGGCGTGCCGGAGTTGGCCCGCGGGCAGCAGTTTGGCCATCCCTGGTATAGGGGCAACTCAGCTCTAGGCACAGTGGTGTCGTGTAATAGTAGTAGTGGTCTCATATGACTATAAGAGCGTCACAGAGCCCAGTCAAACTTCTACCTACGGGTGCTCCATCACAACAAAAGCTGCCCCCTTTCCCTCCATCCATGAGTAGATTACTCATGGTATGTCCGTTCCGCGCTGCAGAACACTCAGGATTAATAACACATAAATAAAATTATTGAGTCATAAAATGTATTAAATGTACATGTATTCATACTTTTAAATGTATTTATTATTAATGATTTTAATGGATAATTAATGATGTCTCAATCGTTTAACCCCATCATTACCCATTAGTATAAATTTTATTCTTTATGACATTAATTGTATCAGACATCGCTAAATGGCTTGAAGATCTTTGAATATGTTTATAGAATTCCACATCTTAATTGTATAATTAGGTCACAATAAATAAAGTTTAATTCAGTTACGATATCTATAAAGCCGTTCAACATTTTCTTCCTCTTCTTCATTGGCGCAATAGCACCCCATGGTGGGCCAAGGCCGTCTACCTGCTGGCAGATCTTTCAACATTTTGGTTAAGAAAATTATAAGAATTAGCAGTTTTCGTGTTTTAGGGTTGTTTCGACACAATTGAGCATTTGAGCAAGCATATTTCATGATTTATTTCGTATTGACTTCATCATCAATTAAACTTATAATGTGCAGAATTCTAATAATAACGAATAAGTAAAGAATGAAAATAAATACTAAAAGAAAATGACATAAATAATGTCGGCTTTATGATATGAACCTAAATTTATATTAAACATCCATATACGTAATTTGATATGCTTAATCACCCACTATTCCTAATGATTTTCAGTACTGCTCTTGACATGTCACAAAGAGAAATTATCATTATTTATATAAGGTCAGTGCAATTCTCTTATGCATAAACTAGCATTCTCCTTCTATAAAGTCTTCGTTATATTGTCACCTTCATGTTTTACCATATATATTGGATTTGGATTAAAAAAATGGCCTGATGGCCGAGTGGCTAACGCTCTGGCACTCGGTACCACAGATTTCACACAGAGCCAATGAAGAAAAATAAGTAGATTTTGAAATTATTTCAAAGCAATTTTTTATAAAATTTTTGTAAGAGAACCAGTTAATTGTAACAATAATTATCAGATTTTTAAGCAAAAATAATGAAAAAAAATTTCGTTACCGTATTATATAGACTTTTGCTTTGGCCCATGGTGTTTTTACTACCCCACACTTTCTAAATTAGTTTAATGAATTGCATTAATCTTAGAAAGCAAGCATCAAAGTATTTAGAATTTCTACCTTTAAATTATTGAATTATAGGTTTCGGGTTCGAGTCCCGGCGGTGCCATGGCAGTTTGTAGTGGTTCGGAATATAATTTAAACCGTTTATCTGGTCTAATAGGATCGTTGAGCGTTGCGGGAGGGTAGTATTACCAGAGTCCGTAGCATATTTTCAAGCTACACGTGCCCCCAGGGTAGTACTAAATGTGTAACTTCGGTGCGGCTGTTGCAAATGGCATAAAGATAAGTCTCCATATTGCCAGCTGCATTAGAAAAAAAAAATTTCCAGACTGATCATCTAAAACCCATTCAAAAGAACCTGTTTTCTTTTTCTTCATTGGCGCAACATCCCCGTGTTAGGCCAAGATTGTCTACCTACTGGCAGAATTTGCGACAGGAGATGTTTTCTGTTTACGGAGTACGGTTTAAAGTGGATTTCGAACTGATACAAACATCCATAGCCCCGCCGCACACTTGAACCCAAAACCAGTAATACCGAGAGCCAGAGAAGATCTCGTCAAACATCCAAATTATGTATTTAATTCAAAATGTAAAAATACATTATCATAATAAGTATAAACATGATAATATATTTTTTTTCTGAAACATTGCCTTAAAATAAAGTCATCCGCAGTTAATTGTTTGCTATTATTCAAGCTCTTCTGTCATAGATTCGAAAACTAAACAGAAATAAAGTTTTTCATTTTGTAAAGCAGGAAAGAACAGCAACGAATGGATACGAAATACTGTGTAAAGCTTTGGGGGGGTTAATGTATTAATACAATACGATTATTTTTGTTATAAGGGCGATTTCGTGATAGACGCATTAATTCTGATATTGGAAATGATAAAATATCTCAAGTAAATACCATGTTAGTGATGTTTTTTATAAATGATTAACAAATATCTTATTCCTGAAGAACACGTGATGTAACTTCATGTTCTCTAAAGGAATAATGGATAAACTTTTGTAGAAAATTTAAAGATTTAGGGCCCCCTTCCTTCCTCTCTTAATAAATCGCAAACGAAGGAATTATTTGTGCTGCAATAATGAATAGTTTCTAGAGAAGAAATATATAGTTTGTACCCATCATCCTTCGCCTTTCCCAGATTTGATCAATTCAAACTACTTTCTGTTCCCTAAAATTAAACCTTCCCCTTCATCGCTCGTAGACTAATTTTATTTTTACTATTATTTTAACAAAATTAAAAGTATCCAAAATTTTTTTACATTTCGAATGCTAGTTATATTAAACTTTAGGTATTTTATCACATTAGGCTTTGAGCCTAATGTGATAAGTTTAGGTAATATTAAGCGTAATAAAAAAAACGGTAATATTAAACGTAATTAATATCACATTTAATATTAGGTAATTATTACATTAGAGTTATTTATATTAAATTATTAATTAGTACATTATTATTATTTACATTAGAATTATTATTTAGAATTATTTAATATTAGGTAATTTATTCCGTATTAGGTAATATTAAACTTTAGGTTATTACTTTAAATTATGCTGGATATTTAAACAGTACTAGAACGGCAGAGATACAGCTGATTTATCATAACCAGAGAGGCTGATACACTGCATCCAATTTTGAACGAACAACAAGAGTTGATATTATTGTATTCGAATCCTCCTTTGCAACTTCTTATTCCAGCAGATACATTTTGTGAATTACGAATTTATCCATCTTAAGATTACGAATTTATCAAATTAGACACTCCTGCATGGACACGGAATCCAGCATGTCCAGATGGGTTTCAAACCCATTTCCCTTAATTCCAAAACCCAACACACTGTCTTACTTAAAAACTGTTCCAGCCTAGAAAATCAGAAATGTGTACCCCCATAATTAAGCAATATTCCAAAAGAATTATGTAAAGGAATTAAGAATATCAATGTACAACATAGTCGCGGAATGAATAAGAAATAAAAAATGTATTTTCTTCAAATTTTGATTTTATGCAAATTTACTACTATAACTTTATAGGCGCGTAAATTTAATTCTCATTGCGAATCATATTTGAGTTTCCATTCATTTTTATTTCTTTTCGGCGATTTATTGTTAAAACTTTAAATGGGATTAGATTTCAAAATTAAGACTTTTAGTTTATTACTTTTATTTTTCTCTATCCTTATAAATACAGAAATTCGCTTTTAACGAATTGGGCACGAAAAATATTTACTATTCCGTTGGCTTTGAAGAAAATTAGGTGAACCCCTCAGATGACAACATTGGGTTTGGTTTTGCTCGACGGTCATTTTGTTGGCATACCTTAGGCGAATTAGACCGGGACCTACAGTTTAAAGTGGATTCTAATCAACCAAGCCACCCCCAGGATTCAAACCTGAAGCCTGCGGTTCCAAAGAGAGCAGAGCGCTAGTCATTCGGCCATTAGACTACTGGCAACATTGAGAAGCATTCGCTCAAAACTGCGATGGCACAATGTGAATATGCAATGTCGCAAGGCCATATGGTGCACCTTGAATAATGCTGAAGCCGCTACATCTCTCCCGTATTAGGGAAAATGGACCATTTGTTAAATTTTCTGCTTTTCTAAAAATTAGTTCGAAGTATAAAAATTTTCTTCTTAGGAACTTAAAGAAAATTAAATAATTTTCATGAGTTCGTTGAATACCCTTAAAAATATTCCTATATTTGAAAAAATGAGAATTTCTTTTATCATTCGAAAAATGTAAATAAAATCTCTTTATATTACATCCAAAAATACAAATCAGCTTATCAAAATTATCTACAAATCAGTAAAATTTTCGTTATTCTATCTAAATTTCAATTTTTTTCTTAAAAGCCGTTTTCTAAAATAATAAAATGTACGAAATTTAATAATTTTACATACTCTAATCTATTTAGCATCATGCACATAAAAATAAATGAAAAATTTTATCTTCTTCTGTGAGAAATTTAAAAAAAAACAACCATCAATGTAATCTATGAAAAAAAAAACTATATAATTACAACACGGATTAATATTTTACGTGGAATAATACTTAAACGGAAAAAATATATGCAAACAAGTACTTTAATATTTTATTGTTGGCTATTTCATATACAAAACTGAGCTGCAAATGTTGCTTTTGAAAATTTTCAAAAATTCAACAGCAAATATTATTAAATGATTATGAATTATTATTAAATTTTATCACATTTAATTATTTCCCTTGTAACAAATCAAATTAAACACTCAATGTAAGATATATTTCGATGTAAACACATTGTTTATAAATGCATTTATTACTGTGTTATAATCACCGTTTCCTCAATACTCTTTTCCCAATTTACAATGGCGTAATCCATTTAATTTAATTGGATATTACGTATTGTCGTCAGGTAGTGAAATGTCTTTTAATTATGTTATTGTTGTCGCTGATTTTTTTTATAATTGTTTACTATCAGCAATCTAAACCATTAGTGTTCGATTAGATGGGATTTCTACACAATGCTCTTCTTCAAATTTGGTCCATGAACTAGTTAAACTTGTTGATCAATTTATAACTGTAATAGCACATTGACTACTACTAATTTTTTTCGGTACCAAAAAAAATTTGGAATGATAAAAAAATTTGCAAACAGATTTGGAATGGGTGATATCGCTTTGTTTTAAATAATTGTTTTTATTGATATCCTTAAAAATATTCCTATATTCGAAAAATGAGAATTTTCTTTACCATTCGAAAAATGTAAATAAAATCTCTTTATATTACATCCAATAATACAAATCAGTTTATCGAAATTATCTACAAATCAGTAAAGTTTTCGTTATTCTATCTAAATTTCAACTTTTTTCTTGTAACATCTTTTAAAGGATATGAATATTTTTCAATAAACGCAACTACCTCAAATTCTGTAAGAAATATTGACTAGAAATATTCATTTATATATATATATATATATATATATATATATATATTTACCTATCTAAGATCAATTAAAGCTATACTAAAGAGATTAGGCAGAATATAAGCAAAACACGAAATCAGTTTTTTGGCTATACAGTAGATGATTCGTATTGTTGAGTTGACATATTTGAATTTGGAAAAACGAGGAGATTTATATGTTTCATATACGTTTAATTTAAGACGTTTTATCCTAATACTCAAATACGAGGCAGTTACTCTTAAAATGTTTTCGATAGCAATAATGCAATTTTTAACCAAATATAAAAGAACTTTCTTCATGGTTCTCATGCAAAATAATAATTGCTCACCCTCCCTAACAAAAAGAAAACATATTTTATATGATTTTATATACATTAAAATGTTTTATTCTATGGAAATTAAAAAAAAAAAAACTATTTAAGAAGTAAAATTTCTGAATAAATTGATAATGGAAAAAACATCTCTATATACAAGTAAAATAAAAAGAAAGTCAATTCCTACTTTTTTTTCCCTCTATTGCAGAAAAGTCCTTTACAAATAAAGTTGAAATTTTTCGCTTACATCTGGCGCCATCTATTTAGATACATGCAACTTAAATAAAAAAAAATAATAAAATGAATTAATTAAATTTAATTACTGAATTAATATTTGAAAAAACTGTATTAACATCCAAGAAGTGTCTGCATCCACTGCAAGTTCAAAAAAATGTATTTGAACTTGAGTGGATGAATAAAACGTATTTTATGAACGATTGAAAATTTGAAAATTTCTCCCTAGAGCGCATGCTCATAGGAAATTGCGCATGCGTATCTGTAATAATATTTCCTATGAGCATGCGCGATAGGGAGAAAAAGCTAACGGACGTTCAAAATACGGTATGAAAAAACTCTCTAATATGTATTCGAATATGGAAAATAGGTTCCGCAATCCACTGGAAAATAGGTTCGTGAACAGATGGTGCTGCAGCATCTCATTCTTCAAATGAATCCATGAAAATTAGTATGCACATACATTGCAACATGGAGAATATATTCGCGATATGCATTTCTACAATGCATTTTTTTGGCAGGACAACGTATGCCGGGTTCTGCTTTCCGGCGGTGCCATAGATGTTTGTAGTGGTTCGGAATCCCGGACTGTTTCGCCTAAAGTGTGCACAAGATGACCGTAGAGCGACAAACCAAACCAAACCAATCCGGGTTCTGCTAGTTTAATATATAAATGCTTTTCATTAAAATATTAATATAAATTAACTTTCCTTTCAAAATCTCGTTCATCTTGAAGAGACTAGAATTTGTTGCAACAGAACATTTACAAGAATATCTTTACATTCTTCCTCAATTACTTTGAAATCATTTATATGGATTCCTAAGAGTACAATGAACTATTTACCATAATTTTTTATTTCAATAAAATTATTTAATTGACGTAAGACAGGAATATGATTAAAATAAATAAATATATAAAAGAATCCACGTACTCGAGGAACAGATAATTTCCTTGAACTAAAATTTAGCTTTCCCAAATTAAAAATAACCTTGTTTCATAATTTATGATCAGAAATCATTCCCTACCATCATTAAACTGTAAAAGAAAAAATCTCTCATAGATGTCATCAATCGCATATTATCTTTCTGTTTAAATTGAAGTATTTCTTATTCCTCTCACTATCTCACAGATAGTAAAAGTAAGGTGAAATCGCATTGCAACAGATTACTATGAGGAAGTTCTTCTGTAAACTTGTCCTTTCCCAATCAGCTTCTGATCCAACACAAGAATTAAGACCCTCTTTGGGGGGATGCAGAGTAGGTCAAGTGGTTCCGTTTGTAGGGCTCCCTCCGCTGAGAGGGATTACTACAGACAAGAGTTCTGCCTCATTGCACTTTGAAGAGTCCATTTTGCAATGATTTCGTAAGAACACTTAATGGCAGTTAGGGATGGGCATCCAACTGTGACAGGATCATGTCTGAAGCAACGACTCCCATGTTGGGAATACTATGTGTCCTTGAATCATTAGTCGACGGGAATGAACGTTTCATTGTTGGCAAGGAGGGTTTCTTCACGGCTCACTTGCGATATGAGTTGGTGGGGTGTAGTAATTAATGATTGAGCTTTAGAGGGTAAGAAACAAAAATCCTAAGTTGTTCCTACTGATTTTAGGTCAGGAGTAAATTCTTGTTTGTTTCGCAGGAATATTGAATGAAGTTTTCAGTATATAGCTGTAAAGCACCATCTAAGAACTTAACTTATTGATGATAGCATGTGTAAAAATATATTTATGTTTATATCAATGATTATCATATTAGTGATCTTTGAAACATATTGTTGTATGAATTTCGGCAATAATTGTGTGTATATGTTTATCTTTTAAAAAATTTAAAAATATTATATTTTTATTTTTAATAATTTTTAACAGCATTTAAAATGAGCAATAAATTTTATTTTGCATATAAAAAACAAACTTATAATAATATACTACATCCAAAAGGAACAGATTGTGGCTTGCTTCCTAGTAGGAACAGCCTGATGTATAGGGCGTGGGGCATAACTAGGGTAATCTGATCGAAATCCTTCAAGGAAAATGTAATAGTTACTTATATGAGATGTTATATATACCTGAGATGTTCACCTTAAATCTATAGGCCGGAATGTCTTTCCGCTGAGCTCGGAGGAGAAGAGTGAAGGAGAAAGTCCCAGCTGCCATTTCTGTGAGTGTTTGTTAAAAATTACGGTGGCAAATTGAGGTTTCCCTTATGCACCCTGGGTGACGCTGAATCTGTTTGTCCAAAATATGAGATTTCATTGCGATTATGAACAATGTGGTGAGTATCACACGTCGACAATCAGAATGGTGAATAACAATCACCCTTTTAGGAATTTTCCATATTTTCTACTATAACTCACAAATCTACCCCTTAAAATCCCTTGTGTCACTTCTACCTCTTACTGGTCAGTAGAAAAATGTAATAAAACCTTACTTAAAAAGTATTTTGTTTCTAATATCTATAAAATTCAAATCAAATTTTTTTAAATATTTCATATTAATTGATTATAACAAACCACTATTATTATTTTTTTTTTTAATTTGCTTCAACAATCGTGGTGAGAAACAATTTCAATTTCGATAGCTCAATAAATAAATATTAAGTATGAATTTCAGAATATATAAATTTATACTTTGTATTTTGTAGACAATTTTGTAGTCTGTTGAGATAAAAAAATTTCATTAGTATTAACTGTTTATCGAGAATTATTTTATATCACTTTTCAATAGTAAATAAATATAATAGCATGTAGATACAATAGTAAATAAATACAATAGTTAAGAAATAAGTTTTCTTAATAATCAAACATTGGTATGTTAGAAAATGAAATTTTTTAACCTCAATTAATTAATCAACCTCAACAATATCAGAAATATTAAAATTATTAGTGAGAGAACAACAAAATTCTATTTAAATTTAAAACAAAATATAAATTTTAATAATATAGCAAATCTCATTTTATTTACTTTTAGTTTAAAAATTATTTGTTTGTTCAACTTGTTTTTCCAAATATGCTATTCATTAATATATTTGCAAATAAAACGTATAAATGGTTGTTATACTTTGCAAAGTATTAAATAATATTAAAAAATAGATAAATAAAAATAATTTAGATATAGATTTGGGTTTGAGTTCCGGCGGGTCATATATGTTTATAGTGGTTCAGATTCCATCATAAAGCGTAGGTCTCCATTTAATATGACTGTAGACATTCGGCGTAGGATGACAACCCAACCCCGTAAAAAGAAAGCATCTCATGTTTCGGAATCTAGACAGGTAGGCAGACAGCCTTAACTCCCTATGGGGCTATTGTGCCATTAAATAAGATTATAATTGTTATCATAGAATATATGTTTCATTGGTATGCACATCAG